>JARYHS010009098.1:0-23349 GCA_031002005.1 Vandiemenella viatica | reverse complement strand
CTATTACTTTGTGTCTGCTTAAATGTTTCTGGCACCAGTTTATTTTGCCTTCTTTTTTGATATGCCTTGCGGGCGTAAACTGGCCTAAGTTGTAGCTCTAGCAGAGCACGAGCAGTTAAAGTAATTAGAACCCAAGAATCGCATGCTCTTGCTGAAGAAAAAAGTAAAGACCAATCTGAAATAAAGCTGTCCTTAGTTAACACCTCCCCGCCCCCCTACCCCCGCTTCCCACACCCCCTCACATTCGTTTCTGTTTTTAAATATGTTGGAAATTGTTTCTCTTCAAGAGACAGGTTCTATGGTAGAATGATATAGTGATGGCTTTCCTGTCATATTATGCCAACTCGGTGTTGTTTGGGACCAATCCTTTGTTAGCAACAAGTTTCTGTATTCAATTCTGGCAAAGAAATTCTTAATCGACGCTTCCTAAGTCGCGGGTATCGGCTATTTTCAATAAATTAACAATAATGATTTTTATGTAATAAAGGAGAAAGTAAACTACGGAGAGGAAGAAATGAAAGACTATTAATATTATGGTATTAGGAGCCACCAGTATGGTTGCGCGATTTTAGGTGCCATCACACTGCATCTAGGAAGAACAAAGGGACCAGGCGCGAGCCCATACCTCCGATCTCTGCCGTCCTTGTTGCTCCTTTTATGCCCCGGCTACACGCTCCGTCTTGCATGCGCAAACTAAAAGGGGTGATCAAATGAAAAGGTACGAAACGACGTAAAAACGTAACAGTTAAATATTTGCATATTCGACCATCAGAGAACGTAGCGAGACATCTCGGGATGCGATTGGAGTCTCTGATTGGGATCGGAGCATGCGCGGGCGCCCGCATGCGCAGTAGAGAGCAGAGGCTCTTATCAAAAGCGGCGTCCAAATGATGCGGCAGTCCGTATGAGGACAGGATGGCATATAGGTGGGGGATGTGTACTGTGAGACACTCCGACGCCTACGCAGGTCCATCAAGAAAAAAAGACCGGGGCTGCTCACGGAGGGTGTGGTTCTGCTCCATGATAACGCGCGTCCACACGTCTCCAGAGTCACACACATGGAACTGGCCAAGTTCAAGTGGGAGGCGTTGGACCATCCGCCCTCCAGTCTGGACATGTCGCCCTGCGATTTCCACGTGTTTCGTCCACTGAAGAAACACCTGAAAGGGAAGCGCTTCACCTCGGACGACGTACTCAAGGATGCTGTGAAGGAATGGGTCTCGTCACGGCCACAGGAATTCTGGGAACAAGGAATCCTGCTGCTTGTTCATCAGTGGGATCGTGCTCAGGCCTATGGTGTATATTTTGAATAAAGTCTACATATGTACCCACCGTGTCGTTTCGTACCTTTTCATTTGATCACCCCTTGTAGTTTATGCAGGTAAGAGCGCACGCAAGACGGAGCGTGTAGCCGGGGCATTAGGGGCGCTTTGATCTTGTTTAAAGTTTTGTTCTTCTTGACCGCTTCATCGTCACTGTCACTCATACTTGAACCTAATAATACTGTAATCGATTTAAAATCTTTAAGCACTTCAGACAATATAATTTTTTGTAATATTTTTAAAAAAAAAGGAATAGAGAGCTGCCGCGGAGAGGGGCGATGACGTCATAGGAGAGAGCCATGCTGTTTGCCGTCACGGCATACGTGTCGGTCTCACCACCAAGACGCAACAAAACATGATTCCCATCAAAAAGAGTATTTACATTAAATCTAATTTCGATAATAAAGCAGGTTTTAAGGTACGTAGTCCTTACCGGAAATTTTTGTACGTGGACAGTAGCCGGGCCAAAGTCTAGGCACTTAGGACATTTTTGAATAATAATGGATTTTTGGCATAATTAATTATCTATAAAAAACGAATTAACAGTTTTTAATATTTATATCTTTCTTTCTCGATGATCAGGATTCAGGGAAAAACTATCGGTCAGATTTTTATCGAGGTTTGTTCAATATACTGCTCCTTGTCGTGCTAGGAAAATGGGATATTCCCCATTTTCAAGTGATGCGAGAAAACCGAGAAATTTAGGATAAATGGGTAAACAAATCAATATCAATCAAAATACAATTATTCTTTTTTTCTGTCAGCAGGCTCTCGACTGATTTGATGCACCGAGCGTGGTGGGTGAGTGGTTAACGCTCTGGCCTCGCATTCGGGAGGACGCGGGTTCGAATCCCCGTCCGGGTATCCAGATTTGGGTTTTCCATGGTTTCCCCAAATCACTCCAGGCGAATGCCGTGATGCTTCCTTTAAAAAGGCCATGATCGAATTCCTTCCCGTTCCTTGTCCCCAGTACCATCCCACCTCTAATGACCTTAGCTGCCGACGAGGTGTAAAGCCATAAGTAAAAAAAAAAAAATGATTTGATGCAATCCTTTCAACCTTCCGCTAAGCTCTTCATTTCCTCTACAGTTATTTCTTTTAACTTTCCCCTTCATTAGTAAATTAACCAATCCTTCAAATCTTAGAATGTAACCATCACCCTGTAACATCTTTCTGTGAGTCTCTTCAACAAAATTCTTTCCTCACCTATCATTTTCACTAATAAGCAGGTGGTCATAATGTTTTGGCTGATCAGTGTATTTTAAATGTAGTGAAGTATGTGGTAAGGTAGTATGTATTTTTAACTTTGATAATTTAGTTTAAAGGTCAAAGACGCCATAAAGAGAGGGGGGAGCATCTTTGAAAAACAGACGAAGAGAAGAGTCGAAAAACAATTGGTTTTAATGAAAGCACGAACGGACAATCAATGAAATGAAAGAGGAAGTTTCGATGAGAAAACTCTCAATGAAATTGTATTTTGACAAGTAATGTGTCAATCTAATGTATACAGCCATACGAAGTAATGAAAGTGAATTAATGTATGATTGCGTTATAATAGAAACGAATGTATCTTGAAAATAAGTATTAATTGTATATTATCGTGTTAATATGAATTACAGCAATAAATTATGTGATAAATGAACTTTGGGAACTGAACGAATTATTCCAGAAAGTAAATAAATAAATGAAAACTTCAATGACATTAAAAGTAACGATTTTCAAATGTTAAGGTGTTGGCCTGAACCAGATATTTAAAACCAGCAACAAGCAATTAGGATTAAATATTTAGGAAGTATAAACTAGGGGTACACAAAAAAGCCGGAATTATTTTTTAAAAGCTATATATTTTCAAATTTGTTACGAAACAACCTTATCCCCTTCAAAATACTCTCCATTAAAACTAATACATTTGTCCCACCAGTGGTTTCACTGTTCGAAACATTTTCTGTAGTCGTATTTAGAAATGGCTGACAGCTCCTCCCCCGTTTTTTTCTGACCTCTTCAATGTAGTCAAATCGGTGTCCTTTCATGCCCCTTTTCAAGCGTGGAAATAAGAAAAAGTCGCACAGAGCCAGGTCAGGCGAGTAAGGTGCGTGGGGCAGCGGAACCATGCCATTTAAACTGCCTAACAGAGACAGCTGTGTGTGCAGGTGCATAGTCGTGGTGGAAGAACCAGTCTCCTGTCTGACATAAATAGGGTCTTTTTCGACGAACATCTTGCGTAATCTTCTTAAAACTTCAAAATAGATGGTTTGATGTGGGGCAACAAACTCTGAATGAACTACACCTTTGGCATCAAAACAGCAAATGAACATTGTTTTGATGACGTCTTCCATTGGCCTGTTTCTGGGTCGTAACCATAGCACCATGACTCATCACCAGTAATGACATTTGACAGAAAATCTGGATCAATTTCAAGCTGTTGTTTCAAAGCACGACATGTTTCAACTTGACGTTCTCTTTGATTGTCAGTCAGAGCCTGAGGAACAAACTTGGCAACAACCTTGTTCATTCCAAAACTTCGGTTAAAAGTCGCTGAACCGAGCTCCAAGGTAACCCACTAATCTCTGGCAGTCGATCAATTGTCTGTCTGCGGTCTGAGAGCACAAGCTCTCTAATTTTTTCAGCATTTCGTCGATTCGGGCAGTTGATGGACGTGCAGTACGAGGTTTGTCACCAGTCGACATGTCGCCATTTTTAAACCGAACTAAAACTATTCGTACACGAGTTTTTTCCCATAGCGTCATCTTTGTAAACTGTTTTCAACATTAAAACAGATTCAGCAGCATTTTTACTCAGTAGAAAACAAAATTTCACAGCTGCACGTTGTTCACTTAAACTTGCCATCAAAAAACGAAACAATAACAAAACATCGCAAGAAGAAAACATCGCTAGCAAAAACAATCACTGCAGATTAACAGAACAAGCCAGATCGGCAACACAGGTGGCAATGCTATCCCTGTTATTTTTGGGTTCATCCTCGTAAAAGGAGGAAAGTAAAATATAAAAAGAAATACGTATGCATACGTACATGCTATCGCTTATAATACTACGAAAGGAAGGGAGTACAGAAAATAGTACGACGCACAAGTAGCAGCGCCTCACATGGTGAATGTGTAAATCACTTTGCTGTTTGTCTGCCTGTTTTCCTCTCTTCGGGGTGAACTCTCCTAGGGCGAGAGAGGTCGGCCTGGGAAGGAGGAGGTTGGGAGTGCAGTCGATATTGCCGCTGCCCCCTCAATATCGCCGACTCGCTCGCTGTTTGCAGTGCCATCTGACGGCGACAAAGCCGATAACAAGCCGGACCGCGCTCCCCATAAATATTAATATCCGCCGCATCGCGAGCATCCAAACAAATGTCCCCCCCTCCCCCACCACCGCCACCTCGCCGACCAATACGAGACACGGTACTGCCACCTCCGCTCGTTTGTTTCTGCTCGCGGTGAATAGTGAGTGCGTGAGATCACAGATAGCTCTCGCAGAGCTGCTAAGTAAATCACAATTCCTTGAACCAGCCGTATTTTCCCTTACCGAGCGTGGTGGGTGAGTGGTTAACGCTCTGGCCTCGCACTCGGGAGGACGCCGGTTCGAATCCCCGTCCGGGCGTCCAGATCTGAGCTTTCCATGGTTTCCCCAAATTACTCCAGGCGAATTCCAGGATGCTTCCTTCAAAAGTCCATGGCCAAATTCATTCCCATTCCTTGTCCCCAGTCCTTTCCCACCTCTAATGACTTCGACGTCGACGAGGCATAAAGCCATAAGTAAAATAAAAAGCCTTCTGTTAGTAAGTCTTTAGTACAGACGAGGACTGCTCGGCAAGATGGGTTTGTTACGGGACTAGGATTCGATAGAAAACGAATTAGACTCCCTGTAAAAACAAAACACATTTTCGTTTTCCATGGTTTCCCAAAATCACTGCACGCGAATGCCAAGATCGTTCCTACAAAAGGCAATGGCCGAAGTCTTCCCAGTTTCTTCCTCCAGTCCTCTCCACGAAATGTAAATCCCTACAAGACTAGAACACTTGCAATGAAATTGTTCCTTTCGAAAGTGCCATCAGATAGAAAGCGGTTTTCACTTCTGGTATGGCCATCGATAGTTCGGTTTCCCACGGTTTCCAAAAATCACTCCAGGTGAATGCCAGGATGGGACCCTAAAAAGGCCGAATTCCTTCCCGTTTCTTGCTCCCACTCCCCTCCCGACCTATGCCTGGACGTCGACGAGGCGTAAAACCATAAAACGTAGAACACTGTCAACGGAACGTGGTATCTTGCACGAGTGGCATTCGATGGAACGTGGGTTGGATCCATGCTATAACCATCCACCGTTCCGTTTTCATGGCTTCCAGAAATCACTTCACGTCAGTGCCAGCATAGTTCCTCCAAATGCCATGGCGAAATGCCTCCCAGTTTCTTCCCCCAGTCCTCACCTCTCTCTAATGAGTTCGAAGTCGACGAATCGTAAGTCCCTAAAAGAAGAGAATCCTTGCAACTAAGTGCAGGAGTGCCATTTTATGGAAGGCGAGTTTCACATCTGCTATGACAGTAGGAGGAGAATGTCTTTCCTGGGACAAAAGATCTTAAGCCGGCCCCGGAAGAGACTCCACTCGTCCGCGTGACGTCACAGTTGGGGTGACCAAGATGGCCGCCGAGCGCACCGCCCGGTCAAGATTGCCGCCCCCCGTTGGGGTGACCTAGATGGCCGCCGTTAGTTCACAGATCGGCCGCACAGATGGCACCATCTCCCAAGGGCTTAATTTCTAGTTCATTTGGTGGCGGCTAGATGGCGTTCGGTGGCATTATTTCCGGCGCGCTTTGCGAAATGTGTACACTGTTTCAACGACTGTTATCTCTGTTTACTAAGCGTGACGAAATATGTATTCCTAGCGTCCTGTTAAGCAAGCACTGAACATCTTGGCTACTATCGACACACAGTAAAATATTTTCTTCGGTACTTAAGCGTAAATCATTGCAATTTTACTAAAAACAAAAAAAGTCCACATTAAAACGACCTCGGCAGTGTTGGGGCTAGGTCGCCGGTTCGAGTCCGGCCGCGGTGTTTAAGTGTTTTGTGAAAAAGCCGCAAAGTTACATAATTTCCACGCCTCGAAAAGCATACATTCTTCCTTTTAACGTTCGATATGGAAAAAAACAGTCATAAACTCCAGATATAAATTCTATGTGTACCTGTTTTCATGAAATTATTTAGCGTTCTGGCCTTGCATTCGGGAGGACGGCGGTTCCGGGGCATCCATGGTTTCCCAAAATCACTCCAAGTGAATGCCGGGGATGCTACCTTCAAAAGGCCATGACCGAATTCCTTTCCCGTCTCTAAAGGCCACGTTGTTAGAGAGACGTTAAAAAAAAAAAATTTCGACTGCCGAGATGCAAAGTACCCCGGTTTCCGATAGATGGCTGGCACACATCATTTCACCAAGCTTTTACGAGAAATATTTCAGGTATTCCTGCTTGCTGTCTGTCTGCTATTATCGGTATATCAATGTGACAAGTATTTCGAAACTATGGAGTTATTCTCGGCGTTCCGTTTGCCCAGGTTGCGAAACTCTGTACACAGCAAGGTGCAAATATTTTCTTCGGTTCTGTGTCGTGAAATATACTTGCGTTTGATTAAGCGTGAACCATTACTATTTTTTACTAAAAACAAAAGAAGTCCACATTAGCGTATATTACCTACAAAACATTTCTGTTCCCATGTCTCCTTGTTATTACAGAGCAAAGCACATACTATTAATCAGTCACATTGCTATACAGTACAGCAATATTTCATATATGTTATTCCCCCCAAACTTAGTGGCCAAGAATTAAAGAATATTTCACACATCTCCAATGATACCTGATAAAGTGAAGTTACAGTGAGTTTATTCCTTGACAACCTTTTCAGTCCGTGGCTTTACCCTATAATGTCTGATCAAAGTCCTCTATCCCCCCTCCCCTTTTCTATATAGTGTTCCTAATTAAAAATTCATTCATATACCGAAAACATACTCACTTTTGCACATCATATCGGATTCTTTGTCTAAAATTCCAATCAATCCCTTGTGACACATCAGTGATTGACACCTTTAACTGTATTTTACAGCACAGCACGTATGTTCCAGGAACGAAATACGTCTGTTAATCTTACTAATTTCACCCCTGTCGAATCGAAGTACGCCAGTCCTATGTGATAAAAATCGAGTCACGCTAAGGCAGTGCTTTCGCAAAGTCTTCTGCTAATCAGTAGCCAGGTACCAAAATGTTCATTTAAGGTGGTTCTACAGCAGTTTTCAGGGAAATTCTCCCCTTTTCCAGGAAATTATTTTTCAATAAATCAGGGGGACGAAATACCGTCTGTTAATCTTACTAATTTCACCCCTGTCGAATCGAAGTACGCCAGTCCTATGTGATAAAAATCGAGTCACGCTAAGGCAGTGCTAAGCACTGAACATGCCTGAGACCATCGCCTGTGACCAAGGTGGAGATACTCCCTTATAGAAGAAATCCAGTGTCAGCTTCTACTGATATTCTATTCCTAATTCTTTCACCAAGATCCACCCCTAGCCTCATCACCAACATACCCACAGCACTTCCCCAAACCTCCTCCTGTTTTCCAATGATTCCCTGATCAGTTACTGTCAGGGTAACCTTTTGTTCAAATTTCGCAAAGTCTTCTCCTAATCAGTAGCAGGGATTCCAGGTACCAAAATGTTCACTTAAGGTGGTTCTACTGCAGTTTCCCAGGAAAATTCCCCCTTCTTCCAGGAAATTTCTGCTAAAGTATTTTTCAACCAATCAGGACACAGGAGTGTTCTCCATTCGGTTTAAATGTTCCCATCTGACGCCAACCTTCGGATTCAGGACCAAGTGTGACATTTGATTGTAATTGCATGCTTTGTTCAAGTAACCATGATAAAGTTACCATAATGCTCTTAGCTAATTGATAGTTTCGTGGTCATAAAACAGGCATCATAACACACATTTTCATAAAAGACCCCCACACATCGACAAGTATCCAAAACGTCACAATAGTTGCAGACACTAGTTCTATTGCGCCGAAGATAGCACCCACGATTGAACTGTCGTAAATTGTTAGGTCGAAGTGGGTGTTTAGATATTTTACCCACTCAGGCCTCATCACCTAAAGTCTAGTGCGAGATTGTGGTCATGGTCAACTTAGGCTTCATACACCACTCAGAATTATTCCACCAATATCCATTCTAACAGCATAATACGCCACCTACAGCCACTCAACACTCTTCCTATCTTCCAATGACATCCCAGCCCCAGCTCCTTTATTATGTCACTTACTGAATATTTTCCACAGATAAATCTAGATGCCCTCCTTCGCACCTTGCATTTGATGTACAAAAAATGTGGACTGGTCTAAGTGGGTGTTTAGATATTTTATCCACTCAGGCCTCATCACCTAAAGTCTAGTGCGAGATTGTGGTCATGGTCAACTTAGGCTCCATACACCACTCAGAATTATTCCACCAATATCCATTCTAACAGCATTATACGCCACCTACAGCCCCTCAACACTCTTCCTATCTTCCAATGACATCCATACTACATCACACAAGCAATGGTCTGACTGTGGGTTTGTACCCAAGTCCTTCGCTTCTCTGGTACGTCACCCCTCTCTGTTAAATGATTTTTATGTAGTGAGAATCAAAATTCACATGCCAACACAAACGGCAGTAAACTGTAAAGAGCACATCGAAATGGGAGATTGTCTAAGCCCTGAAACAATGGTTAGAAGCACACGTTGATAATTCTATAACCATATATTTTAGACTCAAATCCACAGAGGAATGACACACGCACACACTTGTACATGCATATAGCAAGGTCAACAGAACTAACAGCAAGCATCACGGAAACGATGAAGTGGGGGCAGAATTGTCGTTACAACTGATTAACTGGACAGAACTATCGTTACAAAAATCATCAGACAGACGAGTTACTTACGCTTACATGCCCAAAGAGAGACGCAGATACACATGTCCAAGACTACACAACTACCGGTACCAATCATGGAAACAAAAAAGTGGTGTAGTACTCTCTTGCCTCATGACTGGCTGAAAAACAGAAGTCTCCTTACATATCATCAGCCTGGCGAGATAGAAGATGTGCAAAAGATAACATATTTTCACCATAAATAGTGTTCATCGCGACCCAGTTGATTATATTTACCATCAATACGTCTCTCCCACACCGCAACCCTTTCTACCATTCAGTAAAAAAGTGATGCAGGTACCATGAGTTGCAAT
Organism: Vandiemenella viatica; assembly: GCA_031002005.1. NCBI lineage: Eukaryota > Metazoa > Arthropoda > Insecta > Orthoptera > Morabidae > Vandiemenella > Vandiemenella viatica. The sequence continues at coordinate 13,755 of JARYHS010009098.1, read as the reverse complement.
AGACACTTGGCTATCAGATCTCACCCACAAATCCATACATCTCAATACACTAGCACAAACAAACATAAGTGGAGGGGACAGCAAAATCATTCGTCCAGACAGACGTGTTCATAGAAGGTATCACCATATTTACACATACAGACACAGAGAGAGACGCACAAACACTCACATTTCCATGCCTTCAGCGAGCTAGACACAATAACCAGCCCCAACCATGGCGACGAAAAAGTGGGGTAGAACCCCCATGGCTCATAACTGACCAAAAAATCATCAGTAACATATGTTCCAGGCACCATACTCTTCACATCAACATCATCTCATTTATTTCACACTACAGACCTCACTACCATCCAGTATCATGTGTGCTAGGTACAAAACTGTTCACATCAGCACCAACACGTCTATCCCACACCTAAGCTTTTTCTGCCATTCAGTAACATGTGCCCCCCCCCCCATGTACCACGAGTAGCAGTAGACACTTGGCCATCAGACAGATATCATAACTCCCATATTCATACTAGGTCTCACCCACAAATCCATATGTCACCTCACACAAGCATCAGTGCAGGAACAGCACATCATACATCCAGACAAACGAGATAAAGGAAGGTATCGCCACATTTACGCAAAAAACACACAGAGATAGAGATGCATACACACGTACATTTCCATGCCTACAGCGATCTCGACTCAACAACTAGCCCAATCATGGCAACGAAAAAGTGGAACAGAACACCTATGACTGGCCAAAAATCATAGAAAGACACACACACACTCACATGTCAATGCATTCACACAGTTCCATACATCACCACACATAACTGGAGGAAAGAGACTGAACATGCTAGATCCAAACTGAAGAGTTACAGGATGTGTGAAGTTTGAAATCACAGCCACATCTCGCCCACACCGCAACCCTTTCTGTCATTTAGTAATATGTGCCCCCATGTACCACGAGTAGCAGTAGACACTTGGTCATCAGACAGATATAATAACTCCCATATTCATACTAGGTCTCACCCACAAATCCATATGTCACCTCACACAAGCATAAGTGCAGGACAAACGAGATAAAGGAAGGTATCACCACATTTACGCAAAAAAACACACAGAGATAGAGATGCATACACACGTACATTTCCATGCCTACAGCGATCTCGACTCAACAACTAGCCCAATCATGGCAACGAAAAGTGGAACAGAACACCCATGACTGGCCAAAAATCATAGAAAGAAACATACACACTCACATGTCAAAGCATTCACGCAGTTCCATTCATCACCATACATAACTGGAGGAAAGAGACTGAACATGCTAGATCCAAACTGAAGAGTTACAGGATGTGTGAAGTTTGAAATCACAGTCACATCTCTCCCACACCGCAACCCTTTCGGTCATTTAATAACATGTGACCCAGGTACCATGAGTTACAATAGACACTTGTCTATCAGACGGGTATCATAACCTCCATATTCATACTAGGTCTCACCCACAAACCCATACGTCTCCACACAAGCACAAACATATGGGAGGAACAGCAATTCATACGTCCAGATAAATGAGTTTAAGGAAGGTATCACCATACTTACGCATACAGACACAGAGAAAGACGCACACAGACACATATATCCATGGCTACAGCGAGCTCAACACAACAACCAGCCCAATCATGGCAAAGAAAAAGTGGGACAGAACCCCCATGGCTCAAGGCTGACAAAAAAAAAAATCATCATTAACATGTGTTCCAAGTAACAAACTCCTCACATCAAAATCATATCATTTAACTCACACTACAGACCTCTCTGCCATTCAGTATCGTTGGTAATATGTACAAAGCTAATTTTATAAGTTACCACATACATACAAGTAATTGCAGGAAAGGGTCCCGACACACGACATCCACACTGAGGTGTTACATGATAGGCAGATGATAGCATGTCTTTACAATACATCTCAGTGCTCACCACACATACTTGATTTTTAATGTGCCATCAGTATAGCTGGTGGCTGGAACTAAGCTCTTGGCAATGTTTGGCCAAAAGTCATTTGTTAATAGCAGCTGATCAAAGACAAATTTTGGGTGAACCTGGCCAGGCGGGCGCGGCGGGAGGTGGCCACCCTTCCCCACTGCGGACAGAAATACCGTAATACGCCGGTCTAAAAGCGCGGACCGCGATGGTTTACCGGAGTTTTCCGACCGGGACCTACTACCGGTAACCGCATTTTTAGGACCGCACTGAAGACCGGAATTTCATTGCGCTCGAGGCGGTAATATGCGCCGGTATACCGACCTACTAAAACACGATGTACGCGTCCGCTGCGAGGAAGGGTGGCCACCTCCCGCCGCGCCCGCCCGGGCAGGTTGATCCCAAAATTTGTTATTGATGAGCTGCTGTTACCAAATGACTTTTGGCCAAACATTGTCAAGAGCTTAGTTCCAGCCACCAGCTATACTGATGGCACATTAAAAATCAAGTTAATGTGGTGAGCACTGATGTGTATTGGAAAGACATACTATCGCCTGCTTATCATGTAATACCTCAGTGTGGATGTCGTGTGTCGGGGCCCTTTCCTGCAATTACTTGTATGTATGTGGTAACTTATAAAATTAGCTTTGTACATATTACCAACGATACTGAATGGCAGAGAGGTCTGTAGTGTGAGTTAAATGATATGATTTTGATGTGAGGAGTTTGTTACTTGGAACACATGTTAATGATGATTTTTTTTTTGTCAGCCTTGAGCCATGGGGGTTCTGTCCCACTTTTTCTTTGCCATGATTGGGCTGGTTGTTGTGTTGAGCTCGCTGTAGGCATGGATATATGTGTCTGTGTGCGTCTTTCTCTGTGTCTGTATGCGTAAGTATGGTGATACCTTCCTTAAACTCATTTATCTGGACGTATGAATTGCTGTTCCTCCCATATGTTTGTGCTTGTGTGGAGACGTATGGGTTTGTGGGTGAGACCTAGTATGAATATGGAGGTTATGATACCCGTCTGATAGACAAGTGTCTATTGTAACTCATGGTACCTGGGTCACATGTTATTAAATGACCGAAAGGGTTGCGGTGTGGGAGAGATGTGACTGTGATTTCAAACTTCACACATCCTGTAACTCTTCAGTTTGGATCTAGCATGTTCAGTCTCTTTCCTCCAGTTATGTATGGTGATGAATGGAACTGCGTGAATGCTTTGACATTGGGTCACATGTTATTAAATGACCGAAAGGGTTGCGGTGTGGGAGAGATGTGGCTGTGATTTCAAACTTCACACATCCTGTAACTCTTCAGTTTGGATCTAGCATGTTCAGTCTCTTTCCTCCAGTTATGTATGGTGATGAATGGAACTGCGTGAATGCTTTGACATGTGAGTGTGTATGTGTCTTTCTATGATTTTTGGCCAGTCATGGGTGTTCTGTTCCACTTTTTCGTTGCCATGATTGGGCTAGTTGTTGAGTCGAGATCGCTGTAGGCATGGAAATGTACGTGTGTATGCATCTCTATCTCTGTGTGTTTTTTGCGTAAATGTGGCGATACCTTCCTTTATCTCGTTTGTCTGGATGTATGATGTGCTGTTCCTGCACTGATGCTTGTGTGAGGTGACATATGGATTTGTGGGTGAGACCTAGTATGAATATGGGAGTTATGATATCTGTCTGATGGCCAAGTGTCTACTGCTACTCGTGGTACATGGGGGGGGGGGGCACATGTTACTGAATGGCAGAAAAAGCTTAGGTGTGGGATAGACGTGTTGGTGCTGATGTGAACAGTTTTGTACCTAGCACACATGATACTGGATGGTAGTGAGGTCTGTAGTGTGAAATAAATGAGATGATGTTGATGTGAAGAGTATGGTGCCTGGAACATATGTTACTGATGATTTTTTGGTCAGTTATGAGCCATGGGGGTTCTACCCCACTTTTTCGTCGCCATGGTTGGGGCTGGTTATTGTGTCTAGCTCGCTGAAGGCATGGAAATGTGAGTGTTTGTGCGTCTCTCTCTGTGTCTGTATGTGTAAATATGGTGATACCTTCTATGAACACGTCTGTCTGGACGAATGATTTTGCTGTCCCCTCCACTTATGTTTGTTTGTGCTAGTGTATTGAGATGTATGGATTTGTGGGTGAGATCTGATAGCCAAGTGTCTATTGCAACTCATGGTACCTGCATCACTTTTTTACTGAATGGTAGAAAGGGTTGCGGTGTGGGAGAGACGTATTGATGGTAAATATAATCAACTGGGTCGCGATGAACACTATTTATGGTGAAAATATGTTATCTTTTGCACATCTTCTATCTCGCCAGGCTGATGATATGTAAGGAGACTTCTGTTTTTCAGCCAGTCATGAGGCAAGAGAGTACTACACCACTTTTTTGTTTCCATGATTGGTACCGGTAGTTGTGTAGTCTTGGACATGTGTATCTGCGTCTCTCTTTGGGCATGTAAGCGTAAGTAACTCGTCTGTCTGATGATTTTTGTAACGATAGTTCTGTCCAGTTAATCAGTTGTAACGACAATTCTGCCCCCACTTCATCGTTTCCGTGATGCTTGCTGTTAGTTCTGTTGACCTTGCTATATGCATGTACAAGTGTGTGCGTGTGTCATTCCTCTGTGGATTTGAGTCTAAAATATATGGTTATAGAATTATCAACGTGTGCTTCTAACCATTGTTTCAGGGCTTAGACAATCTCCCATTTCGATGTGCTCTTTACAGTTTACTGCCGTTTGTGTTGGCATGTGAATTTTGATTCTCACTACATAAAAATCATTTAACAGAGAGGGGTGACGTACCAGAGAAGCGAAGGACTTGGGTACAAACCCACAGTCAGACCATTGCTTGTGTGATGTAGTATGGATGTCATTGGAAGATAGGAAGAGTGTTGAGGGGCTGTAGGTGGCGTATAATGCTGTTAGAATGGATATTGGTGGAATAATTCTGAGTGGTGTATGGAGCCTAAGTTGACCATGACCACAATCTCGCACTAGACTTTAGGTGATGAGGCCTGAGTGGATAAAATATCTAAACACCCACTTAGACCAGTCCACATTTTTTGTACATCAAATGCAAGGTGCGAAGGAGGGCATCTAGATTTATCTGTGGAAAATATTCAGTAAGTGACATAATAAAGGAGCTGGGGCTGGGATGTCATTGGAAGATAGGAAGAGTGTTGAGTGGCTGTAGGTGGCGTATTATGCTGTTAGAATGGATATTGGTGGAATAATTCTGAGTGGTGTATGAAGCCTAAGTTGACCATGACCACAATCTCGCACTAGACTTTAGGTGATGAGGCCTGAGTGGGTAAAATATCTAAACACCCACTTCATATACAAATGACCTAACAATTTACGACAGTTCAATCGTGGGTGCTATCTTCGGCGCAATAGAACTAGTGTCTGCAACTATTGTGACGTTTTGGATACTTGTCGATGTGTGGGGGTCTTTTATGAAAATGTGTGTTATGATGCCTGTTTTATGACCACGAAACTATCAATTAGCTAAGAGCATTATGGTAACTTTATCATGGTTACTTGAACAAAGCATGCAATTACAATCAAATGTCACACTTGGTCCTGAATCCGAAGGTTGGCGTCAGATGGGAACATTTAAACCGAATGGAGAACACTCCTGTGTCCTGATTGGTTGAAAAATACTTTAGCAGAAATTTCCTGAAAAAAGGGTGAATTTTCATGGAAAAAGGGGGAATTTTCCTGGGAAACTGCAGTAGAACCACCTTAAGTGAACATTTTGGTACCTGGATACTGATTAGGAGAATGCGAAATTTGAACAAAAGGTTACCCTGACAGTAACTGATCAGGGAATCATTGGAAAACAGGAGGAGGTTTGGGGAAGTGCTGTGGGTATGTTGGTGATGAGGCTAGGGGTGGATCTTGGTGAAAGAATTAGGAATAGAATATCAGTAGAAGCTGACACTGGATTTCTTCTATAAGGGAGTATCTCCACCTTGGTCACAGGCGATGGTCTCAGGCATGTTCAGTGCTTAGCACTGCCTTAGCGTGACTCGATTTTTATCACATAGGACTGGCGTACTTCGATTCGACAGGGGTGAAATTAGTAAGATTAACAGACGGTATTTCGTCCCCCTGATTTATTGAAAAATAATTTCCTGGAAAAGGGGAGAATTTCCCTGAAAACTGCTGTAGAACCACCTTAAATGAACATTTTGGTACCTGGCTACTGATTAGCAGAAGACTTTGCGAAAAGCACTGCCTTAGCGTGACTCGATTTTTATCACATAGGACTGGCGTACTTCGATTCGACAGGGGTGAAATTAGTAAGATTAACAGACGATATTTCGTTCCTGGAACATACGTGCTGTGCTGTAAAATACAGTTAAAGGTGGGTATATCTCTCTGTTTCTACTCAATCACTGATGTGTCACAAGGGATTGATTGGAATTTTAGACAAAGAATCCGATATGATGTGCAAAAGTATGTTTTCGGTATATGAATGAATTTTTAATTAGGAACACTATATAGAAAAAGGGGAGGGGGGATAGAGGACTTTGATCAGACATTATAGGGTAAAGCCACGGACTGAAAAGGTTGTCAAGGAATAAACTCACTGTAACTTCACTTTATCAGGTATCATTGGAGATGTGTGAAATATTCTTTAATTCTTGGCCACTAAGTTTGGGGGGAATAACATATATGAAATATTGCTGTACTGTATAGCAATGTGACTGATTAATAGTATGTGCTTTGCTCTGTAATAACAAGGAGACATGGGAACAGAAATGTTTTGTAGGTAATATACGCTAATGTGGACTTCTTAATCACGCTTAATCAAACGCAAGTATATTTCACGACACAGAACCGAAGAAAATATTTGCACCTTGCTGTGTACAGAGTTTCGCAACCTGGGCAAACGGAACGCCGAGAATAACTCCATAGTTTCGAAATACTTGTCACATTGATATACCGATAATAGCAGACAGACAGCAAGCAGGAATACCTGAAATATTTCTCGTAAAAGCTTGGTGAAATGATGTGTGCCAGCCATCTATCGGAAACCGGGGTACTTTGCATCTCGGCAGTCGATTTTTTTTTTTAACGTCTCTCTAACAACGTGGCCTTTAGAGACGGGAAAGGAATTCGGTCATGGCCTTTTGAAGGTAGCATCCCCGGCATTCACTTGGAGTGATTTTGGGAAACCATGGATGCCCCGGAACCGCCGTCCTCCCGAATGCAAGGCCAGAACGCCTAAATAATTTCATGAAACAGGTACACCATAGAATTTATATCTGGAGTTTATGACTGTTTTTTTCCATATCGAACGTTAAAAGGAAGAATGTATGCTTTTCGAATTATTTTTTTAGGCGTGGAAATTATGTAACTTTGCGGCTTTTTCACAAAACACTTAAACACCGCGGCCGGACTCGAACCGGCGACCTAGCCCCAACACTGCCGAGGTCGTTTTAATGTGGACTTTTTTTTTTTTTAGTAAAATTGCAATGATTTACGCTTAAGTACCGAAGAAATATTTTACTGTGTGTCGATAGTAGCCAAGATGTTCAGTGCTTGCTTAACAGGACGCTAGGAATACATATTTCGTCACGCCTTAGTAAACAGAGATAACAGTCGTTGAAACAGTGTACACATTTCGCAAAGCGCGCCGGAAATAATGCCACCGAATGCCATCTAGCCGCCACAAATGAACTAGAAATTAAGCCCTTGGGAGATGGTGCCATCTGTGGCGGCCGATCTGTGAACTAACGGCGGCCATCTAGGTCACCCCAACGGGGGCGGCAATCTGACCGGGCGGTGCGCTCGGCGGCCATCTTCGGTCACCCCAACTGTGACGTCACGCGGACGAGTGGGAGTCTCTTCCGGGGCCGGCTTAAGATCTTTTGTCCCAGGAAAGACATTCTCCTCCTACTGTCATAGCAGATGTGAAACTCGCCTTCCATAAAATGGCCACTCCTGCACTTAGTTGCAAGGATTCTCTTCCTTTAGGGACTTACGATTCGTCGACTTCGAACTCATTAGAGAGAGGTGAGGACTGGGGGAAGAAACTGGGAGGCATTTCGCCATGGCATTTGGAGGAACTATGCTGGCACTGACGTGAAGTGATTTCTGGAAGCCATGAAAACGGAACGGTGGATGGTTATAGCATGGATCCAACCCACGTTCCATCGAATGCCACTCGTGCAAGATACCACGTTCCGTTGACAGTGTTCTACGTTTTATGGTTTTACGCCTCGTCGACGTCCAGGCATAGGTCGGGAGGGGAGTGGGAGCAAGAAACGGGAAGGAATTCGGCCTTTTTAGGGTCCCATCCTGGCATTCACCTGGAGTGATTTTTGGAAACCGTGGGAAACCGAACTATCGATGGCCATACCAGAAGTGAAAACCGCTTTCTATCTGATGGCACTTTCGAAAGGAACAATTTCATTGCAAGTGTTCTAGTCTTGTAGGGATTTACATTTCGTGGAGAGGACTGGAGGAAGAAACTGGGAAGACTTCGGCCATTGCCTTTTGTAGGAACGATCTTGGCATTCGCGTGCAGTGATTTTGGGAAACCATGGAAAACGAAAATGTGTTTTGTTTTTACAGGGAGTCTAATTCGTTTTCTATCGAATCCTAGTCCCGTAACAAACCCATCTTGCCGAGCAGTCCTCGTCTGTACTAAAGACTTACTAACAGAAGGCTTTTTTTACTTATGGCTTTATGCCTCGTCGACGTCGAAGTCATTAGAGGTGGGAAAGGACTGGGGACAAGGAATGGGAATGAATTTGGCCATGGACTTTTGAAGGAAGCATCCTGGAATTCGCCTGGAGTAATTTGGGGAAACCATGGAAAGCTCAGATCTGGACGCCCGGACGGGGATTCGAACCGGCGTCCTCCCGAGTGCGAGGCCAGAGCGTTAACCACTCACCCACCACGCTCGGTGATAGTTCAAGGAATTGTGATTTACTTAGCAGCTCTGCGAGAGCTATCTGTGATCTCACGCACTCACTCGTCACCGCGAGCAGAAACAAACGAGCGGAGGTGGCAGTACCGTGTCTCGTATTGGTCGGCGAGGTGGCGGTGGTGGGGGAGGTGGAGGGGGAGACATTTGTTTGGATGCTCGCGATGCGGCGGATATTAATATTTATGGGGAGCGCGGTCCGGCTTGTTATCGGCTTTGTCGCCGTCAGATGGCACTGCAAACAGCGAGCGAGTCGGCGATATTGAGGGGGCAGCGGCAATATCGACTGCACTCCCAACCTCCTCCTTCCCAGGCCGACCTCTCTCGCCCTAGGAGAGTTCACCCCGAAGAGAGGAAAACAGGCAGACAAACAGAAGAGTGATTTACACATTCACCATGTGAGGCGCTGCTACTTGTGCGTCGTACTATTTTCTGTACTCCCTTCCTTTCGTAGTATTATAAGCGATAGCATGTACGTATGCATACGTATTTCTTTTTATATTTTACTTTCCTCCTTTTACGAGGATGAACCCAAAAATAACAGGGATAGCATTGCCACCTGTGTTGCCGATCTGGCTTGTTCTGTTAATCTGCAGTGATTGTTTTTGCTAGCGATGTTTTCTTCTTGCGATGTTTTGTTATTGTTTCGTTTTTTGATGGCAAGTTTAAGTGAACAACGTGCAGCTGTGAAATTTTGTTTTCTACTGAGTAAAAATGCTGCTGAATCTGTTTTAATGTTGAAAACAGTTTACAAAGATGACGCTATGGGAAAAAACTCGTGTACGAATAGTTTTAGTTCGGTTTAAAAATGGCGACATGTCGACTGGTGACAAACCTCGTACTGCACGTCCATCAACTGCCCGAATCGACGAAATGCTGAAAAAATTAGAGAGCTTGTGCTCTCAGACCGCAGACAGACAATTGATCGACTGCCAGAGATTAGTGGGTTACCTTGGAGCTCGGTTCAGCGACTTTTAACCGAAGTTTTGGAATGAACAAGGTTGTTGCCAAGTTTGTTCCTCAGGCTCTGACTGACAATCAAAGAGAACGTCAAGTTGAAACATGTCGTGCTTTGAAACAACAGCTTGAAATTGATCCAGATTTTCTGTCAAATGTCATTACTGGTGATGAGTCATGGTGCTATGGTTACGACCCAGAAACAGGCCAATGGAAGACGTCATCAAAACAATGTTCATTTGCTGTTTTGATGCCAAAGGTGTAGTTCATTCAGAGTTTGTTGCCCCACATCAAACCATCTATTTTGAAGTTTTAAGAAGATTACGCAAGATGTTCGTCGAAAAAGACCCTATTTATGTCAGACAGGAGACTGGTTCTTCCACCACGACTATGCACCTGCACACACAGCTGTCTCTGTTAGGCAGTTTAAATGGCATGGTTCCGCTGCCCCACGCACCTTACTCGCCTGACCTGGCTCTGTGCGACTTTTTCTTATTTCCACGCTTGAAAAGGGGCATGAAAGGACACCGATTTGACTACATTGAAGAGGTCAGAAAAAAACGGGGGAGGAGCTGTCAGCCATTTCTAAATACGACTACAGAAAATGTTTCGAACAGTGAAACCACTGGTGGGACAAATGTATTAGTTTTAATGGAGAGTATTTTGAAGGGGATAAGGTTGTTTCGTAACAAATTTGAAAATATATAGCTTTTAAAAAATAATTCCGGCTTTTTTGTGTACCCCTAGTTTATACTTCCTAAATATTTAATCCTAATTGCTTGTTGCTGGTTTTAAATATCTGGTTCAGGCCAACACCTTAACATTTGAAAAATCGTTACTTTTAATGTCATTGAAGTTTTCATTTATTTATTTACTTTCTGGAATAATTCGTTCAGTTCCCAAAGTTCATTTATCACATAATTTATTGCTGTAATTCATATTAACACGATAATATACAATTAATACTTATTTTCAAGATACATTCGTTTCTATTATAACGCAATCATACATTAATTCACTTTCATTACTTCGTATGGCTGTATACATTAGATTGACACATTACTTGTCAAAATACAATTTCATTGAGAGTTTTCTCATCGAAACTTCCTCTTTCATTTCATTGATTGTCCGTTCGTGCTTTCATTAAAACCAATTGTTTTTCGACTCTTCTCTTCGTCTGTTTTCAAAGATGCTCCCCCCTCTCTTTACTGGCGTCTTTGACCTTTAAACTAAATTATCAAAGTTAAAAATACATACTACCTTACCACATACTTCACTACATTTAAAATACACTGATCAGCCAAAACATTATGACCACCTGCTTATTAGTGAAAATGATAGGTGAGGAAAGAATTTTGTTGAAGAGACTCACAGAAAGATGTTACAGGGTGATGGTTACATTCTAAGATTTGAAGGATTGGTTAATTTACTAATGAAGGGGAAAGTTAAAAGAAATAACTGTAGAGGAAATGAAGAGCTTAGCGGAAGGTTGAAAGGATTGCATCAAATCATTTTTTTTTTTTACTTATGGCTTTACACCTCGTCGGCAGCTAAGGTCATTAGAGGTGGGATGGTACTGGGGACAAGGAACGGGAAGGAATTCGATCATGGCCTTTTTAAAGGAAGCATCACGGCATTCGCCTGGAGTGATTTGGGGAAACCATGGAAAACCCAAATCTGGATACCCGGACGGGGATTCGAACCCGCGTCCTCCCGAATGCGAGGCCAGAGCGTTAACCACTCACCCACCACGCTCGGTGCATCAAATCAGTCGAGAGCCTGCTGACAGAAAAAAATAATAAGTGTATTTTGATTGATATTGATTTGTTTACCCATTTATCCTAAATTTCTCGGTTTTCTCGCATCACTTGAAAATGGGGAATATCCCATTTTCCTAGCACGACAAGGAGCAGTATATTGAACAAACCTCGATAAAAATCTGACCGATAGTTTTTCCCTGAATCCTGATCATCGAGAAAGAAAGATATAAATATTAAAAACTGTTAATTCGTTTTTTATAGATAATTAATTATGCCAAAAATCCATTATTATTCAAAAATGTCCTAAGTGCCTAGACTTTGGCCCGGCTACTGTCCACGTACAAAAATTTCCGGTAAGGACTACGTACCTTAAAACCTGCTTTATTATCGAAATTAGATTTAATGTAAATACTCTTTTTGATGGGAATCATGTTTTGTTGCGTCTTGGTGGTGAGACCGACACGTATGCCGTGACGGCAAACAGCATGGCTCTCTCCTATGACGTCATCTGCCCCTCTCCGCGGCAGCTCTCTATTCCTTTTTTTTTAAAAATATTACAAAAAATTATATTGTCTGAAGTGCTTAAAGATTTTAAATCGATTACAGTATTATTAGGTTCAAGTATGAGTGACAGTGACGATGAAGCGGTCAAGAAGAACAAAACTTTAAACAAGATCAAAGCGCCCCTAATGCCCCGGCTACACGCTCCGTCTTGCGTGCGCTCTTACCTGCATAAACTACAAGGGGTGATCAAATGAAAAGGTACGAAACGACACGGTGGGTACATATGTAGACTTTATTCAAAATATACACCATAGGCCTGAGCACGATCCCACTGATGAACAAGCAGCAGGATTCCTTGTTCCCAGAATTCCTGTGGCCGTGACGAGACCCATTCCTTCACAGCATCCTTGAGTACGTCGTCCGAGGTGAAGCGCTTCCCTTTCAGGTGTTTCTTCAGTGGACGAAACACGTGGAAATCGCAGGGCGACATGTCCAGACTGGAGGGCGGATGGTCCAACGCCTCCCACTTGAACTTGGCCAGTTCCATGTGTGTGACTCTGGAGACGTGTGGACGCGCGTTATCATGGAGCAGAACCACACCCTCCGTGAGCAGCCCCGGTCTTTTTTTCTTGATGGACCTGCGTAGGCGTCGGAGTGTCTCACAGTACACATCCCCCACCTATATGCCATCCTGTCCTCATACGGACTGCCGCATCATTTGGACGCCGCTTTTGATAAGAGCCTCTGCTCTCTACTGCGCATGCGGGCGCCCGCGCATGCTCCGATCCCAATCAGAGACTCCAATCGCATCCCGAGATGTCTCGCTACGTTCTCTGATGGTCGAATATGCAAATATTTAACTGTTACGTTTTTACGTCGTTTCGTACCTTTTCATTTGATCACCCCTTTTAGTTTGCGCATGCAAGACGGAGCGTGTAGCCGGGGCATAAAAGGAGCAACAAGGACGGCAGAGATCGGAGGTATGGGCTCGCGCCTGGTCCCTTTGTTCTTCCTAGATGCAGTGTGATGGCACCTAAAATCGCGCAACCATACTGGTGGCTCCTAATACCATAATATTAATAGTCTTTCATTTCTTCCTCTCCGTAGTTTACTTTCTCCTTTATTACATAAAAATCATTATTGTTAATTTATTGAAAATAGCCGATACCCGCGACTTAGGAAGCGTCGATTAAGAATTTCTTTGCCAGAATTGAATACAGAAACTTGTTGCTAACAAAGGATTGGTCCCAAACAACACCGAGTTGGCATAATATGACAGGAAAGCCATCACTATATCATTCTACCATAGAACCTGTCTCTTGAAGAGAAACAATTTCCAACATATTTAAAAACAGAAACGAATGTGAGGGGGTGTGGGAAGCGGGGGTAGGGGGGCGGGGAGGTGTTAACTAAGGACAGCTTTATTTCAGATTGGTCTTTACTTTTTTCTTCAGCAAGAGCATGCGATTCTTGGGTTCTAATTACTTTAACTGCTCGTGCTCTGCTAGAGCTACAACTTAGGCCAGTTTACGCCCGCAAGGCATATCAAAAAAGAAGGCAAAATAAACTGGTGCCAGAAACATTTAAGCAGACACAAAGTAATAG
>JARYHS010009095.1:0-12784 GCA_031002005.1 Vandiemenella viatica | reverse complement strand
TGTGTATATGTAATGAAAATGACACATTTTTTTCATATTTTTGTTTTACCATTGATTAATGTTTGAAGATTATAAAATTATTCTTTGCATCAGATACAGGCAAGTAATGGAGAGGTGACAATTACCAACGATGGTGCCACGATTCTAAAGCAAATGAATGTCACACATCCAGCAGCAAAGATGGTAAGATTGTGTAATATTATAACAACATATTAAAATAATGGGTTTGTTGAGATGTTTGGTTAATTTATAATTTCTTCCTAAAATATTTGATTTTATTTCTTGTGAAATATTATTAGCTCAATAGGTGTAATTTTACATTGCCGTTGAATAATAGGTGCTATCTACTTTCCAATAATCTTCAGATAGCAACTTTACCTTTCACTTGAATGAGTGGAGTGTTAAAGATGAAGTAGTGTACAATTTAAACATAACAAAACAAGTATACCAAACAGAACTTGGTGGTATTCTGGCCTCTCAATTGGGAGGGTGCAGGTTTGAATTCCCATCCAGCCCTCCAGATATCAGCTTTGCATGCTTTTCCAAAATTACTCCATACAAATGCCAAGATGGTTCCGTCAAAAGATCGTGCCCAATTTTTCTACCCATTCCTTGTCCTTAGTCAGCATATAGCCATGACTTAAGTTAATTGTATCGTGTATAGCAGCTAGTTCTTTTAATGCGTTCAACAAAATCTGACTGAGTTAAGAGAACATAGATTTGATTCCCATACAGATTTCCAGCTTCAGCTTTGTATTTTCCTTAGGTTATAATGCAGTCACTACTTAAAATATCCATGACCTGTGTTCCTATCTTTCCCACTGCTGTGATTCATATTAACTATGTAATGGATGACTAATTATCTCATAAATAAATTGAAATTTCTGTTTATTTGGGAGAATTCTTTAAAAATCGCAAATAATAAAACTGTTTTATTTCATTTAACAACAGAAAGTAAAAAAACAAAAACATGCTTAATATCATAAATTGCTTTAGGCACTGTACAAATTTTGCTAATTGTAGAAGCAAATGTTTCCTGGGGAAAGGATGATTGGGTAGAACTGAAGCAGAAAAAAAGGGAAGTTTTGAGTTGTGTGTAAAGCTTTTGAAAAGTTTTATCATAATAATAAAGAAAATACTTTTAGCCAATAAATATCAAGAAAATAAGGAAAATAAACTCATTTGTTATCGAAGGTTTATCATGGAGAAGCAGGAGGGCAACAGCAGTATCCTACATTTGAAAATAAAACCTTATTCATGTACAGAAAGACACGTGATCAGAAGTGCATACACCGAATCTTGCCACATCACATCCTTATGTTTGAATATATATATATATATATATATATATATTTCGTTATTGCTTTGCTATTGTTTTTATATGAAAATAATGAAAGTTTCATTTACAGCTGGTTGAATTGTCGAAGGCTCAAGATGTGGAAGCAGGTGATGGCACAACAAGTGTTGTGGTTGTGGCTGGTAGTCTCCTGGAGGCTGCTCAGAAACTTCTGGCACGTGGGATTCACCCCACTGTTATTTCAGATGCATTTCAACGAGCTGCTGTCAAGTCTGTTGAGATACTGACATCGGTCGCACAACCCGTGTCTTTGACAGACAGAGATAGCCTTGTTCGTTCTGCAGCTACATCTTTAAATTCCAAGGTTAATATTTAACAGTACTGTTAATTCAGTAGTAATTTGTACTGGTTTTAAAGTTACAAATATCTTCAAATTTGTAGTATCATTTTATGAAATGTTGCTGGTGATAACATCTTATTTAACCCTTTCGTGACCAGTGGGAACTATAGTTCCCACTTCTTTGTTTTCGGCTTAAGTTCACTGGTAATCATTGTTCCCACGTCTAACTTGTGCTCCCATCTCTGTTATAGTGTGGTAACTACGTGTAGTTTATCAACTGGCTCGCAGAAGCTGTTGTATGTCTACATTCTTAGTCAATAAATGCAGTGGCGCGGTTTCCGAGTGTAAGGGACCCAATAATTTGACCACAACAGCTATATTTGTATTCTGCGCTTTTCTGTTGTGTGTGAAGTGACTTGTTTTATATTTGTCCACCTTCATATTTACTAAGGAGACAGTATATGACTGTATTTAGCAAATTTCACCAAAAACCACAGAAATATTGCAAGGAAAGTTAGTGGGAACTATTTATCCCACTGAACTGTTTGGGATGTGCAAACTGTGTAGCAAGGAAAGTTAGTGGGAACTATTTATCCCACTGAACTGTTTGGGATGTGCAAATTGTGTAGCTGTAAAATTAGCATTTTGTTTATTGTGCGTTTCCCATTGTTTAGAATGCCTGGGCTCAGGCCAGAAGAGATTCTGAGAATTTTACACTCCCTACCAGAAGATTCAGATTTCAATGCTGACTCAGATTCTGATGAAGATTCAGCGAATACTTCACAAATTTCAAACAGTGTTAGTGGTAACATTATTGTGCAATGTGATGATAATGGTTTTGATTTGACAATAGAAGCTAGCGAAACTGGAAACATGTCAAACAGAAGATGCCGTTTATGTAGCACAAAGGACAAAGAAAATAGAACAAAGTAATGTGTAGCAGCTGTGGTGTATCTTTGTGTATAGCACCATGCTTTTCTATATTCCATAGTACATCACCATAGTGAACTCAAATGACAATACAAATTAATACATGTTTAAAGTAATATTTCTGATGTTTTTTGCACTTAAAAATAAATAAATATTTTTTTTCAAATTCCCGAGTTGAGTTAGTCCAGAGTTCAGTGGGAACAATAGTTCCCACTAATTTTTTTGTAATTATAGACTAATTATTTACATTCAAGATTGAAACTATAATTTAAGTATGGTTCCTTAGCGCAATAAAGTGCTCATAAGAATTCCACAACTTCTGTAAATAATTTGGTCACGAAAGGGTTAAAGTCTCGATTGTTTTATTGGTTCTAAAATTTTTAATTCATTGTGTAGGACAAGATTTTTTTACATAGTTAAATTGGTGCTACTACAAAATTAGTGTATGGGAAAATTTTAACTACACAAATATCAAAAAGCAAATTGGTATTAGGAGTTAAACCAATGTTGACAAACCATTTTTATGTGCATTTGTGGTGTTTATTTTGAATTTAAAATAAATATGCCATTTTTCATAATTTCTTAATTTTTGTGTGTTCACGAGTCATGCATCTTGCTGTACTGGGGCTATGGTCAAAAAGTTAGGTTGTTGAGAGACCTTTAGATTATTGTTGATTGATGTGCAGATGTAAATAATAATAAACATGTTAAAATCATAACAATTTTATGAGATCATCAAAAAAATGTTGTAGATATTCTATATCGCTTGGCATTTAACTATAGAATCCGAATGAAAATTACTGAATAGTCTTCAAGCTTGCATAAGTTTTTTCTTCTGTTTCTTTGTCCTTGCATTTTCATTGTTTTAATTTTGTTAACTTTTATGGGGACATTGAAAGAGCTTTAATTGTGAAGGAGTTCTGGCTGCAATTTCCCTTAAGTACCATTTTTCCTTTTTCCTGTACCCACTCACTTTTTCCCTCTACGTATTTCAACTTTAAATTCTTTCAGTGTTTTCAGTAAATTATTCATCATTTCTCTTGGTAATTTATTCCATTCACTGACCCTTCCCACACCCTTTTGCTTGAAATCGATTGCCAGCTTGTGATCATCTTTTCCCTTCCATGCACATTTCTTAATTCGTCCACCAATACTTTTACACATCTCATCAGAAATTACGCTTTGTGCACTTCCATGAACCTCTTCACACTCCTTCTGTCTCCCAATGAATCCCATTCCAACTCCTTTACCATATAAGTTACTGATTGTATTCGGCGATAATTTTCAAAGACGAAGCTTTGAACCACCTCCATTTCATGTATTTGATACACAAAACTACACTGCCTTATTAAAACAATGGTTTTGTCATTTAGCCTTATTTTTTGTGATATATCATCAAAATTTGTCTAAAGAGCATTTAGCATAAATAAAATCAACAGCAACCACTCATTTTCAAGCATTTTAAAAATTGGAAAACGTTAGATGTTAGAATTCAATCAAATTCGCAAGCCATCGAATGTAATATTCTTTAGAAGCCTTTGGGCCACATTCATTTTCAGAGGTGTAAAATAAAATTACGATTCAATTGAGGTCTGACACTTAGGATCTGAAAAATTTACTCAAAGAGATATGACGAATTTTAGTATAAAATACCATTTCAGAATCAGCTTTCTCTAAGATAAAAACCTTCATTTTCAAGTTACAGTAATGATCAGTAGCTCAAAGTGTTCAGCATAAAGACATACGAAACATATGAAAAGATAGTCAATAGCTAAACGAGAAGTAAGTTTTTAAGATTGACCGGAGTTATAGTTGTTGAGAAATTAAATATCAAAGTTTGACAAATATGTCGCATATGTAGCATTAAGTACGATTTTCAGTAAGGATAGTTTTGTAACATACACCAAAAGAAGGGGATTTCTATAGTTGTTTTAATACCAAAAGCTACCCAGGAAATTAGGAATTTTTGACTATAGTAAAATATAAGGATTTTTATCTTTGGGAATTTTTATTTCTGGAACTATCACACTTAGAGGGAAAGTCTTCATAAAGTGAAATAACATTTAATTGTCAAGCTACAGACTAAAAATAAGGATTCCTTTTGTCAGTCCAAAGTCCACTGCGACATCATGACACTCAGAGTGAATATAAGGAGATCCCGCGACAAGGAAAAATGAGCATATTTTGACTGACAAGTGGACAAGGAAGACATTCATGTAGGTCGGCACAATGTAAGAAAAGTTTTCAGTAGTTGAATGAGGCCAATTCTAGTAAAAGCTTTTTTCAGGATGAAGTGATAAAAATTTTACCAATACAGGGGGTTCGAAGGAAGTTCGCGCCAAGTGAAAGTTCTTAACCTGCAATCTCATCATTTCAGAAAACAAATTTGATGTCTGATTTTCTTTGGTATCAAACGATGTTAAGAAACTATCAAAATACATCATCTGTCAACTAGCAAGAAGTCTACAGTGTTATTTGGTACAAATAACTTTATCTGTTGGGGTAGAAATAACAGATTGTAATCTGTTTTGTGGGTTCTTTCTGCCTTGCAACTAAACAAAATGCTTTTGATGGCATACGCGTTTCGCCTTTATTCAAGGCATCATCAGTGCCCTAGATAAACATATATACACATATATATACAATGCTGTTGTTTGATTTTTGTACAGTTTTCTAAAAAAGTATTAAGTGGGTACTTACAGTTTTTATTATTCATTAACACGCACAAGTTCGTGTTTCCATACCAGCTACTCTTTTTGCACTATCACTACTGTCCCAAGTTTGTGGCTGCATTTTTGGTAATTTCACCGGCCACGAACTGTTATATAGTTTTTGTTGTTGTTGACATCGAAAAGTCGTGAGCCAAAGATTATGTGTTGTGTAACTATTTGTTATTTTGAATCTGCGGTCATTAGCTGTGTGTATTTTGTGGCGGTATGTTTGATTATAGGATATGTGTTATTTATTCCTGTTTTAATGTTTTGAACAAGGTTTGGTTCGTTAGGTGTATGTATTCGTTCATAACTTTTTTACCATTATTGATTGCTTTTTGTATTTGCAGGTTTTCCTGAATTGTCAGCATATTTTTGTTGTGATTATTAATCTTTAGTATTTGCATATCTGTCTGTATATTAGTGTGTGAATGATTGTGTTGTAACAAGTGTTCGGCGAATGTTGAGTGGTTGGTACATCTGAGGGCTCTCAGGTGTTCCTTGTATCTGGTCTCAAATTTTCTAGCTGTTTGTCCTATGTATACAGTGTCACACTGCTGGCATGTTAATTGGTATATTCCAGATTGGTGGTATTTGTCTGTAAATGTACCTCTGTTAAACTGTCTTTGGATAGTGTTTTTGGTTCTAAATGCTATTTTTATTCCCATTTTTCTGAAGACGTTTGCTATTTTGTGTGTGTTTGTGTTTTGATATGTCATAGTGTACCAGTGTTTGTTGTCTTTTTGTGTGATGGATTGTAGTTTTATGTGGTGATCATTGGGTGTTTGATTTATGTTCTTGTTTGTTTGTTTTCTGATTTTTTGGTTAAGCTTTTCTACTGTGTTACTATTGTATCCGTTGTTCACAGCTATGTGTGTTATGCTGTTTAGTTCCTTGTTATAGTTGTGCTTAGTGAGTGGTATTTGATTCATCCTGTGTAACATATATCTGAGTGCTGCCTGTTTCTGACTGGAGGGGTGATTGGAGCTTTGGTGGATGATTATGTCAGTGTTGGTGGGTTTCCTGTGTATGCTAAAACTGTGCTTGTTGTCAATCTTTTTGACTGTAATGTCTAGGAAATGTAGTTGGTTGTTTGTTTCTGTCTCCATAGTAAAACTGATATTTTTATGTATGTTGTTAATGTCTGTGTGAAATTCTTTTATGCGTTCTGGTGGTTCATTTAGGAGACAAATTACATCATCTACATATTTAAGCCAATAGATTACATTATATTGTTTACTGGGGACAATGGATTCGAATATTTCATTTTCTATATAATCCATGAAGATGGAGGCCATTATTCCAGATATTGGGCTCCCCATTGGCAATCCTTCCTTCTGTATAAAGTAGTCATTATTGAATTCAAAGTAATTTTGTGCTGTGACTAAATTTAGTAGGGCCAGTATTTCTGTTATGAGGGCTGAGGGCATTTTGCTGTGTGTTGTCAAGTTTCTGTGTATTTGGTCTATTGTTTGGTTTACAGGGATTTTTGAAAACATGCTTACTACATCAAATGATATAATGGTTGCTGTGTCTGGGATGAAGGTATTTCTAATATTTCTGTCAGGTGTTGGGTGTTTTTTATGTTTCTGTCTTTGTGGTATTTGTAGTGTTTTGTGAGATATGTATGTAAATATTGGGCTACTTTGTAAGTTGGAGCATTCCTGAAATTTACTACAGGTCTTACTGGAATGTCCTCTTTGTGTATCTTGATTTGGCTTCTCATTTTGGGTGCAGTGGGATTTTTCTGAGTCATATTTTGTTTCTGCCAGTCTGTTAATAATAATGTGGTGGTTTTTAAGCATTTTTTAACATCTGTTTGGAATCGATTAGTGGGGTCTGACTTGAGCTTGGATATGTTATTGTTTTCTATGAAGTGGTTAGTTTTTGTGATGTAGTCATTGTTTTGTATTAGTACAACAGTATTACCTTTATCTGCCTTGGTTACCACAATATCCTGTTTTGTGAGTTTTCTCTTTAGTTGTTGTAAAGTTTTGTTTGTGTTTTCTACATTTCTGTGGTTGTGAGTAGACTTGATGCTGTTTATTTCTTTTACTATAAGCTCTCTAGCAAGAGTTGTGTTTATCTGGTTGTTACTGTGTTTTTCTTCTTGTGTCAGTATGTATTCTGCTTCAGTTATGGTGTCTTCAATGAAATTATTCTTGTCTGAGTTATTTAGATTGTGTTTGAGACCTTTTTCTAGTAATTTTTGTTCTTTTTCTGTTAGATTTGTAGTTGTTAAGTTGACTACACGTGGGTGGAATGTCTGTATTGGTGTGTTATATTGTTTGTTATTTGTACTTGAAACATGTTGTGTGCTCATAAGTATGCTCATTTTCCTCTTATGTGTGCTCTTTAGTATTTCAATGTGGTGTGCTGTGTTCTTTTCTACAATGTCAATGGTATTTTGTAGAACTTGTGGGTTGTTTATTGTATGTGATAATTCTAGATGCATCAGATACAGTGTTTTATTGATTTTTTCCTTGTTTGCATAGTGATTTCTAATTTCGTTGTTTAACCAATTGGTTTCTGCTGCTTGCTTTGCTTTTTGCGCTGGTATGGAACTGTTACGAACCTTAACGTTTACATAGTTTGGTTTTATGCAATTTTGTTTACACAGTTTGTTGAAACGGATGTGCTGGATCGTCCGGTGTAGTTTAAGGTGAGTCCTCTTGTATTTGTTGTATAGGCCTGTTGGAAATGCTTGACAGAGCTGATTTAACATGTTGGTGATTTTTTCGGCCCAAGTCCTTAGTTGCTATGATAACTGTTTTGTGGGTTCTTTCTGCCTTGCAACTAAACAAAATGCTTTTGATGGCATACGCGTTTCGCCTTTATTCAAGGCATCATCAGTGCCCTAGATAAACATATATACACATATATATACAATGCTGTTGTTTGATTTTTGTACAGTTTTCTAAAAAAGTATTAAGTGGGTACTTACAGTTTTTATATATTCATTAACACGCACAAGTTCGTGTTTCCATACCAGCTACTCTTTTTGCACTATCACTACTGTCCCAAGTTTGTGTAGGCTGCATTTTTGGTAATTTCACCGGCCACGAACTGTATATATAGTTATTTGTTGTTGTTGACATCGAAAAGTCGTGAGCCAAGATGTCAACAACAACAAATAACTATATATACAGTTCGTGGCCGGTGAAATTACCAAAAATGCAGCCTACACAAACTTGGGACAGTAGTGATAGTGCAAAAAGAGTAGCTGGTATGGAAACACGAACTTGTGCGTGTTAATGAATATATAAAAACTGTAAGTACCCACTTAACTTTTTTTAGAAAACTGTACAAAAATCAAACAACAGCATTGTATATATATGTGTATATATGTTTATCTAGGGCACTGATGATGCCTTGAATAAAGGCGAAACGCGTATGCCATCAAAAGCATTTTGTTTAGTTGCAAGGCAGAAAGAACCCACAAAACAGTTATCATAGCAACTAAGGACTTGGGCCGAAAAAATCACCAACATGTTAAATCAGCTCTGTCAAGCATTTCCAACAGGCCTATACAACAAATACAAGAGGACTCACCTTAAACTACACCGGACGATCCAGCACATCCGTTTCAACAAACTGTGTAAACAAAATTGCATAAAACCAAACTATGTAAACGTTAAGGTTCGTAACAGTTCCATACCAGCGCAAAAAGCAAAGCAAAAGCAGAAACCAATTGGTTAAACAACGAAATTAGAAATCACTATGCAAACAAGGAAAAAATCAATAAAACACTGTATCTGATGCATCTAGAATTATCACATACAATAAACAACCCACAAGTTCTACAAAATACCATTGACATTGTAGAAAAGAACACAGCACACCACATTGAAATACTAAAGAGCACACATAAGAGAAAATGAGCATACTTATGAGCACACAACATGTTTCAAGTACAAATAACAAACAATATAACAACCACTACAGACATTCCACCCACGTGTAGTCAACTTAACAACTACAAATCTAACAGAAAAAGAACAAAAATTACTAGAAAAGGTCTCAAACACAATCTAAATAACTCAGACAAGAATAATTTCATTGAAGACACCATAACTGAAGCAGAATACATACTGACACAAGAAGAAAAACACAGTAACAACCAGATAAACACAACTCTTGCTAGAGAGCTTATAGTAAAAGAAATAAACAGCATCAAGTCTACTCACAACCACAGAAATGTAGAAAACAAACAAAACTTTACAACAACTAAAGAGAAACTCACAAAACAGGATATTGTGGTAACCAAGGCAGATAAAGGTAATACTGTTGTACTAATACAAAACAATGACTACATCACAAAAACTAACCACTTCATAGAAAACAATAACATATCCAAGCTCAAGTCAGACCCCACTAATCGATTCCAAACAGATGTTAAAAAATGCTTAAAAACCACCACATTATTATTAACAGACTGGCAGAAACAAAATATGACTCAGAAAAATCCCACTGCACCCAAAATGAGAAGCCAAATCAAGATACACAAAGAGGACATTCCAGTAAGACCTGTAGTAAATTTCAGGAATGCTCCAACTTACAAAGTAGCCCAATATTTACATACATATCTCACAAAACACTACAAATACCACAAAGACAGAAACATAAAAAACACCCAACACCTGACAGAAATATTAGAAATACCTTCATCCCAGACACAGCAACCATTATATCATTTGATGTAGTAAGCATGTTTTCAAAATCCCTGTAAACCAAACAATAGACCAAATACACAGAAACTTGACAACACACAGCAAAATGCCCTCAGCCCTCATAACAGAAATACTGGCCCTACTAAATTTAGTCACAGCACAAAATTACTTTGAATTCAAATGACTACTTTATACAGAAGGAAGGATTGCCAATGGGGAGCCCAATATCTGGAATAATGGCCTCCATCTTCATGGATTATATAGAAAATGAAATATTCGAATCCATTGTCCCCAGTAAACAATATAATGTAATCTATTGGCTTAAATATGTAGATGATGTAATTTGTCTCCTAAATGAACCACCAGAACGCATAAAAGAATTTCACACAGACATTAACAACATACATAAAAATATCAGTTTTACTATGGAGACAGAAACAAACAACCAACTACATTTCCTAGACATTACAGTCAAAAAGATTGACAACAAGCACAGTTTTAGCATATACAGGAAACCCACCAACACTGACATAATCATCCACCAAAGCTCCAATCACCCCTCCAGTCAGAAACAGGCAGCACTCAGATATATGTTACACAGGATGAATCAAATACCACTCACTAAGCACAACTATAACAAGGAACTAAACAGCATAACACACATAGCTGTGAACAACGGATACAATAGTAACACAGTAGAAAAGCTTAACCAAAAAATCAGAAAACAAAAACAAGAACATAAATCAAACACCCAATGATCACCACATAAAACTACAATCCATCACACAAAAAGACAACAAACACTGGTACACTATGACATATCAAAACACAAACACACACAAAATAGCAAACGTCTTCAGAAAAATGGGAATAAAAATAGCATTTAGAACCAAAAACACTATCCAAAGACAGTTTAACAGAGGTACATTTACAGACAAATACCACCAATCTGGAATATACCAATTAACATGCCAGCAGTGTGACACTGTATACATAGGACAAACAGCTAGAAAATTTGAGACCAGATACAAGGAACACCTGAGAGCCCTCAGATGTACCAACCACTCAACATTCGCCGAACACTTGTTACAACACAATCATTCACACACTATATACAGACAGATATGCAAATACTAAAGATTAATAATCACAACAAAAATATGCTGACAATTCAGGAAAACCTGCAAATACAAAAGCAATCAATAATGGTAAAAAAGTTATGAACGAATACATACACCTAACGAACCAAACCTTGTTCAAAACATTAAAACAGGAATAAATAACACATATCCTATAATCAAACATACCGCCACAAAATCACACAGCTAAGGACCGCAGATTCAAAATAACAAATAGTTACACAACACATAATCTTTGGCTCACGACTTTTCGATGTCAACAACAACAAATAACTATATATACAGTTCGTGGCCGGTGAAATTACCAAAAATGCAGCCTACACAAACTTGGGACAGTAGTGATAGTGCAAAAAGAGTAGCTGGTATGGAAACACGAACTTGTGCGTGTTAATGAATATATAAAAACTGTAAGTACCCACTTAATACTTTTTAGAAAACTGTACAAAAATCAAACAACAGCATTGTATATATATGTGTATATATGTTTATCTAGGGCACTGATGATGCCTTGAATAAAGGCGAAACGCGTATGCCATCAAAAGCATTTTGTTTAGTTGCAAGGCAGAAAGAACCCACAAAACAGTTACCAATCTGTTATTTCTACCCCAACAGATAAAGTTATTTGTACCAAATAACACTGTAGACTTCTTGCTAGTTGACAGATGATGTATTTTTGATAGTTTCTTAACATCGTTTGATACCAAAGAAAATCAGACATCAAATTTGTTTTCTGAAATGATGAGATTGCAGGTTAAGAACTTTCACTTGGCGCGAACTTCCTTCGAACCCCCTGTATTGGTAAAATTTTTATCACTTCATCCTGAAAAAAGCTTTTACTAGAATTGGCCTCATTCAACTACTGAAAACTTTTCTTACATTGTGCCGACCTACATGAATGTCTTCCTTGTCCACTTGTCAGTCAAAATATGCTCATTTTTCCTTGTCGCAGGATCTCCTTATATTCACTCTGAGTGTCATGATGTCGCAGTGGACTTTGGACTGACAAAAGGAATCCTTATTTTTAGTCTGTAGCTTGACAATTAAATGTTATTTCACTTTATGAAGACTTTCCCTCTAAGTGTGATAGTTCCAGAAATAAAAATTCCCAAAGATAAAAATCCTTATATTTTACTATAGTCAAAAAATTCCTAATTTCCTGGGTAGCTTTTGGTATTAAAACTATAGAAATCCCCTTCTTTGGTGTATGTTACAAAACTATCCTTACTGAAAATCGTACTTTAATGCTACATATTTGTCAAACTTGATATTTAATTTCTCAACAACTATAACTCCGATCAATCTTAAAAACTTACTTCTCGTTTAGCTATTGACTATCTTTTCATATGTTTCGTATGTCTTTATGCTGAACACTTTGAGCTACTGATCATTACTGTAACTTGAAAATGAAGGTTTTTATCTTAGAGAAAGCTGATTCTGAAATGGTTATTTTATACTAAAATTCGTCATATCTCTTTGAGTAAATTTTTCAGATCCTAAGTGTCAGACCTCAATTGAATCGTAATTTTATTTTACACCTCTGAAAATGAATGTGGCCCAAAGGCTTCTAAAGAAAATTACATTCGATGGCTTGCGAATTTGATTGAATTCTAACATCTAACGTTTTCCAATTTTTAAAATGCTTGAAAATGAGTGGTTGCTGTTGATTTTATTTATGCTAAATGCTCTTTAGACAAATT
>JARYHS010009093.1:0-17000 GCA_031002005.1 Vandiemenella viatica | reverse complement strand
TGATATGAATTATGAATCCAACAGTGGATAAAGTGTACTATGATATTACATGTCTAATAATGATAATTTCCGTGAAAACAAACCGGATGTTAATAATCTTATCTTAAAGACGTGTGTTTCCTTATATTTTACATTTCAGCTGCCACTACCTAGAACAAATCAGTGATGTTTGTGTGTGGCAGTAGCATACACTCACCGATCGTGCACAACGTTGGCCGATTTTCGATATCTGTGAGGGTGTGGGAGATATGGTAGTTGAAAGTGGTCGATCAAGGACATTTTCGTATTTCGACCGTATATTTCACTTTGCTGCCATAACTGCATAGCGCAGATCACTATGGTGGTTAGCAATGGGGATGTAGGAGATATGATGGTTTAAAGTGGTCGACCTGGGGCACTTTCGCATTTCGACCAAAGACGTGTGAATCCCTATGTTTCAACATGCAGCCAGAACTACCAAGTGCAGACCACTGGCGTTTGCGTGTGGTAGTAACCTGGAGTTTTTCACCGTGCACTAGGGTGATTGCATGTCGGTAGCTGTGGGGATGTGGTAGATATGGTGGTTGAAAGTGACGAACCTGTTATAAAAAAGGACATGCGTTCCTATATTTCATTTCACAGCCAAAACTATCTAACGCAGTCCACTGGTGATTGTGTGTGACATTAACCTCAATCTCTCAACGTACAACATGGTGGTGTCATGTTGGTAGGTATGGGGTGTGGGAGATATGATGGTTCAAATTAGTCGACGGACGGCGTTTTCATATTTCGACCAAAGACATGTGTATCTCTATATTGCACTTTGCAGCCATAAATACCCTGCGCAATTCACTGATGTTTGTGTGTGGTATTAGCCTCAAGTTTCCCATGGTGCACTATGGTGGTTACATGTCGGCAGCTGTCACGCCAAATTGTTTACAAACACGATCGAAGGTGTGGGCACCAGCTAGGAATCTTTATAAAATTTTTTGTAAACTAATCTTTTATAGCCTAATATCTTCCGTTAGAATCAAGGCTATAAATGAATACAGTTCGGAGAAGAGTTGGAACTGAGATAAACAGCAGATAAGGAAATCACGATAGGGTAAGAGAAATATGAAAAGAAAGAAGAGAAGTAACAACAAGAAGTTTTTAGAAGGGGTCACGAGAAATTGGGACGTTAAAATAGTAATTGGGATAAGAACAGAGATGTACAAGATACCTCATAAAATGAATCAAGAATACAAGATACAAGATACTTTTAAGTAATGTATTTGAGATATCAGATACTTTTGGAAATGGTATTTGAAATACAAGATACAAAATATGTATTTTGAAAATAATTTTTTTTATAACGTATTTTTTTATTTTGAAACTTATTCATTTTTCTACAATCTACAAGACATTCTTTAAAGTTTAAAAAGAAACTTAAGTAAAACCAGTTCTTCAAACATCTGATCACTCATTTCATTTTTCTTCGATGGGATCTCATTATCACTCCCTCGAAACAGAAGAGTTGCTCCAAAGGGGTCCTTATTACTTAGGCATTAAACTGTTTCTAAATCAGCGTTGCTGCCTGTGGGCCCTGTGTTGAAGCCACTAGTGCAACTTTCATTATAGGAATCAATCTTCTAAAAACATTTAATAATTTTTTTTCTGTCCTCTCCATACTTCTATAAAGCCTCAGATTTTTTTTTCAGATCGATTAATTTTCTGTGTTCCCTTAAGAATAAGCCTTTTAAATACTTTTGGTACCGATTTTTTTTTTTATGAGTTTGATGCTAGTATTGCATTATTTGTTACAGGCTCAAACTGCTAAAACTTTTTGAAACATCTAATCAGATTTTTTTCGATGCTGCAGTATTACAGATTTTCCACATTTAACCATATGCTGGGTTCTTATTAGTTAAGGTAGTAGACAACTGTTATAGGTGTCTTTATTGCCTTGCAGACTTTGAATAACTTCTGCTATTGGGTTTAAACTGATCACAAAATGTATTTCAACGTAAATTAATGCCCTGGTAAAAGGTCTTTTATAGAATTATAATAATAGTTCCATCAGGTTTGCACATTGAGACGTTGGTGACTTACCTGTTAAGTACATTTCCACATGCTTTTGGTAATCTAGAACATAAATTACAGAGTGTTTGTCCATTTGCTAAGGTCATATCATACAGCTTTCTTATAAAAATAGTTTTCCAGTCTTGATTCTTCAAAATCTCTACTGGAAACCAAATTCAAAGTGTGCGTAGCACATCTTTCGTGTCCTGGCAGACAATCATCACTTTCCCGTTCTAAAGATGGATCTGGAAAAGGTTTTTGTAGCAAGTCAGCATCATAATCTTCACAATGTGAAGATAAGATCTTTCAAGATCTTCATGTGAAATGTTTTCAGAATATCTGAAACTAATTTTCCAAACACTTCAAAAACCTTTACAATATTTGATCCATTATCTGTTACAGTTTTAACAATGTTGGGTAGCTTTAAATCATACTCTGGATATATAACAGTTATCATTTCAGCAACTTTATCATATGTGTGAGCCTCTTTGAATCTTCTGCATGCAATGGCAGCACTTTTCCTCTCAAGAATCTCACTTTCAGTCCAGTGAACTATAACCTCCAAATAACTTTTTTTTTTTTTTTAGAAGAAAACCAAATATCAGCTATGATACACACAAACTCCACAGTTTTCAGTGCCATCATTATTTTTTCTTTCAATTCATTGTACTCCACTAATTTCATTTTGGATTGAATGACAGCATAAAACTTTTGGAGGCTTCATTAGTTCTGTGCACTTTCAATTAAAGCTTTAAATGATATTACTTCAATTGCAATGGATACACGCTCTGGTAACAATTTCCCTAAACACCTAT
Organism: Vandiemenella viatica; assembly: GCA_031002005.1. Classification (NCBI taxonomy): domain Eukaryota; kingdom Metazoa; phylum Arthropoda; class Insecta; order Orthoptera; family Morabidae; genus Vandiemenella; species Vandiemenella viatica. Next base: position 14,145 of record JARYHS010009093.1, on the reverse strand, counting down.
TCCCCCTTTCCTGCACTCACCTACATTTGCCCTCTACAAATATGTACTCCATTATTCATACTGGTTATACAGATTCAACATTAAATTCCACAGCCAACTTGTCTAAGTTAACAAACTTGGTACACTCATAAGAGTAGGCTGCTTTAATTTCTTACAACTCCTTCTGTTTCTGAACCCCCACTATTCTCAGTACATTTTCTTTTTTCAGGTTTGTATTTTTAAGTTTTTCATACTCTTCCTACAGCTCTGCATGATATTTCCTCTCAAACAAAAAATTAATAACACTGAAAGATGCTTGTAGAGAAAGGTGATGATAGGTTTTTATCCAGCCATAGAATTCCTTTTAGGATTTTTTTTTAAAAAATTTAAACATTATTTTATTTATTCTGTTTGTTCATGAATGTTACACTATTAGATTTTCATTCCACAAGATACTAATGAAAAAATCCGTAAGTAAATATCAGTAAGTAAACAATATTGTAAGTATAACCCGTACAAACGAAAAGTGGGTACTAATTTGCAGACACTTATAACTTTAATTTCTCAGCTTTCCGACTTCACATCAAAATGAAATATACGCTATTTTACTCGCGGGACCACGTGTTGAACATTAAACCAAACAATCAACATCTGACCAATATTTTTTTGCGAGAATCCTGTTCAGAATTTGCAGACAGACACAAATTAAAAAGAAAAATACAGTCAATTTCTTCTCCGTAGCGTGTTAATAGTAAATGAACTAATTTTAAAAAAAATATCTTATATATACAGACTTTCCTCGTTCTAGTTTTAATACCTCTGTAGATTACATTCAACAGTTAGTTTAGAATGAATTCATAGAACTCCATCTGTCCCTCGTTTCACCCTAGTCCTTTACTTTTTGTGCTCGGAGTTTTAAAAAATCAGTGTTAGTACTAAGTTAGTGTAACGCCAAAAAAAATTTATCAAAGCTTGAAAACATGAAGTTTGATCAAGGCTTTAAACAAATATTACGAAATTTTTATCCCACACAGACAGGTTCAATATGGATGCGTTAAAGTCACAGTGGCGTAAGGCAGTCACATGTTAAATTAAATTAGATTAAATTGCAATGGAGTGCATGCTCCGGTGGCAATTTCCCTACACACCCATCTTCTCCCTTTTCTGCATCCACCTACATTTACCCTTTACAAATTTTAACTTTAAATTCTTTCAACGTTTTTGGAAAATTATTCATCATTTCTCTTGGCAACTTATTCTAATCCCGGACACCCTTACCTAAAAAAGAGAATCTTCCTACACCCTTTTTCCTGAAATCGAGTGCCAGCTTGTGGTCATGGTCATCTTTTCCCTTCCATACATTACTTTTAATTCTTACACCAATATATTTCCATGATTCATCACCAATATACGCCTTGTACACTCCCATCACCCTCTTCACCCTCTTCCTGTATTGCAATGAATCCCATTCCAGCTCTTTTATCATATCTGTTACTGATTACAATCTGCGATAATTTCCAGAAACAAATCTAGCAGCCCTTCCTTGCACTTTCTCCAACTCCTGTATTTGACACTCAAAATGTGGGTCTAAAAAATAGACACTGAAACCACATGGAGATAAATCAGTCCAACAATTTCTTGGTAAAAACTGTGAAGCAAGTCATACTTTCACTCAACTTCCAACAGGAGGAACTGAAAATTCTATAGATCAACGATAAACCTGCTTTTTTTTTATCAGCAAAGTGATGTAAGTCAGACGTAAATCATTGTGTTTGTAAACGCATCCTCCGTGCTGACAGATTCCGCACTTCTACATAGGATTTCTAAAAAAATAATGGAAATAATTGAAGATACATTAGGAAACCTCACATTAAATAAGATTTAATTACAAATTCACTGTTTTAGATCATGCACAGTGGTGCAATTCGCTCACTTTTTTTTTTTTTTTAATAAACACTGGTTTAAGTAATATTTTTCAACACTAAAATGTAACCATTGTACAAATTTTATTCGATTCAGGCCTCTGTATATAATTCGATTCCAGGTGACATCATTAGAATGATAAAAATACAACATTTATGTTCCAGAAATTATTACAATATCTTTTGTATTATATTAATTTCTAGAAAATAAGGAAAAGTGACCTACACAACTGCGTTTTAACCCTTCCAAATGTTTCTGAATATCCCGGGCTTTGTACTTTACACGTTCTTAATCATTTTTATTATTTTAGATAACTGTTTTTAAGAATTCATGTACGAGGCGTTTAACTTTTTACCCTCTGTAAAATAAAATTACGTGCGAAAAAAAATATAGTTTTAAATGACTGCTGAGCTTTTAAAAAACCTTTCCATAATCCAACGAAAAAAAGGCCTTTGGTCTGTGCGACCAATTAGCCAGTTCCAGTTTATATTGTACTAAGTATTGTATCAGACTTCTTTCATGTAATTTTGGGACACATTTTTGAAGACAGAAAAAACACTAAAATAAAACCAATCAGGCCCCAGGGCGGACTCGGACGGGTGAAAATGCCGGGCCATCGTGCTACCCCCTACACTGACAGAGCCGGACTGGCGAAAGTTGTAGGCACCCACTGGCCTGGCTTGGCGCGGCTCTGTCGTGTGTGACCCCATCCATCCATCCATCCTGATTGGCGCAGACACTAGTCTGCAATGGTATCCTTAGCGCCAGGAATTTAATCCTATGGCTAATATCGGTATGTAGATTTTGAAACTAGCTTTCTGTCTTTGTCATAATTTGTAGTTTCACTGGCTGATAATTTTTACTAAATGAGGAATATTTTTTTTTTTTAGGACGTTGGTTGGACTTGCTTGGCATGCTACATGGAAGGAGGAGAGTTCTTGGCTGTAGTCTTTCTACGCACCTATCTATCTTCTCTTGGGTGTTGGTTGCTCCCCGCATTGTTGGCGAGCGCAGCCGCTATGGGGCGGCAACTTGGACTGGCACCTCCCGTATGGCTCGCAGTAGTTCATCCCTCTCGGCCGCGTGGCTTGAATGGCATGGAGGATGCGCAGAACCTTGTCCGCGCTGCTGGGTAGGTGGGCGCCTTGTGCGCCGGTGTTGGGTCTGCCTTGGCTGACCGGTCTCTACGATCCGCTCTCGCGGACCTGGTTGAGGTTGGCCGCTATTCCCCGCTGTCTCGGAATTTGTAGGCTTGGTTATCTTCGGACGGAGGCGCAGTCTGGCTGGACATCCACCCCAACTGGCTCCGTGGGTGGTGGCTCTTGTGTGACCCCCTGGTTTGGACTGAGTCTAAATGGAATGGTGCGAAATGGCCTGGCGCCAGATGGCCTGCTCGTGTGTGGCGGAATGCAGGCCGGCGCGGCGCCCATAGCATGTAGCGGCGGCCAAGCTCCGCGGCATACTCGAACAGCGGAGCAACAACGCCTAAGCTATAGGTTGCTATTGTTGTTGTTGTTTTAGGTCGCGTCGACATCTAGGACATTAGCGCCCTAACGATTACCAGCTATAACTGTGGCTAAAAAATGAACCAAAACACTATGTGCATGGTTGACTGTAAAAGGGTCTACCATGCAGACAGCAAATAAAATAAATCACAAAAGTAAAACATAGCTTTAAAGGGGCCACCACGACCTACGGCTGCAGAACACCTGGATGGCAGTAGAGGGGCCAAACAGGTTCGCAGAAAAATTAAAAACCACTACATGTCTCACTGGCTGTATATTGGCCAGCAAGACAGGGATTATAACTCTATAAAAAATATAAACAGTACACATGGAAGGGTGGTTGTAAAGAGGCCACCCATCCATCTTAAAACTAGGCCGATCTGCCTAAAATTTTAGGCACTAGACCGGCCAAAACACAAAATTTTAAAACACTCGCCACGCTGCTGGTCTCTTTGTTTAAAATAAGGGACAGATCGTTGGCCAAGCCAACGTCTGCCCTTAAGTCTAAAAACAGTACACAGTCTATTAAAATGTAGCGTACCGTCAAAGGTACGCCACAATCATCACATTCCGGTGGGTCCTCCCGCCGGAGAAGAAAGCTGTGTGTCAGAGGACTGTGCCCTATGCGGAGGAGAGTAAGGAGAACATCATCCCTCCTCGCCCGCTGGAAGGAGCTGCTCCACGGCTGAACGGTCGATTTGACCAGCCGGAGCTTATTATGCTCTACCTCCAGCCAATGCCTCTGCCAAATGTCAAGAATAAATCTTTTCCCCGCCGAGGCAAGGTCAGACTCTGGGACCGGTTCAAAGTCAACTCTGACCTTGTTGCAGGCTAACTTGGCTGCTTCATCAGCTGCCTCGTTCCCCCTGATTCCCACATGGCCAGGTACCCAGCATAATAAGACCTCCTTCCCAGAAGATTGGAGGAATCGCAGGGTGTCCTGTAGGTCTTGGACAAGACGATCTGCTGGGTACATGCTTCCCAAGGCCTGGATGAAATTGAGGGAATCACAGCATATGATATATTTTTGGCCCCTACATATTTTCATATGCTGGAGCGACTTTAACAAGGCGTAACACTCTGCAGTGTATACGCTGCACATGTTGTTTAGCTTGAATGTGTAAGTCGGAACAATACAGAGCAACCTACTTCGTTAGCCTGCTTAGACCCATCCGTATACACCGGGGTAAAATCGTGAAACTGATTTAAAACATCACTAAAAACACTGATAAATACACTGTCAGCGGTAAACAGCTTACTGTACCGTGACAGGTCCAAAATCATTCTGGGCCTCTTTAAAATCCAGGGAGGAGATTTGCTCCAACCCTGGTTAATAAGAGAGGGCGTCCTCTAAAATAACCTTTGTACGGTAGCTGAACGGTCTGGTTGCTCTTTGGCGGTTGGTGTAGAACCGTTCATAATTAGGATGAATAACTACGTCGTACACTGGACTGCCAGGAGTTGCGGCAATATTCATGTAGTGTCGCACCATGAGGAGACGCCATCGGATGGAGAGCGGCGGCTCGTCAGACTCAGCACAAATAGGACTGGTGCGGTATGCACCTGTGGTGAGACGAATTCCTGCATGGTGGACACTATCCAGTATACGAAGATAACTGTCCCGTGCCGAACCGTAGACAATGCAACCATACTCCAAACGCGACCGTACAAAGGCTCTATAAAACTGTAGCAGACAGGAACGGTCAGCGCCCCACGACCTGCCACACAGACACTTTAAGACATTAAGGGCTTTCAGGGCTCTGGCTTTAACATCTTTAAGATGTGGCAGCCATGTAAGCCTACTGTCGAAAATGAGACCCAGAAATCTAACAGTTTCACTAAAACTTAAAACGGTGCTCCACAAGGTCAGATGAGGTAAAAAGACGGCTAAAAAGAACACACCGAGTTTTCTCGGCAGAGAAACGGAAACCCGTGTGGACTGACCATTCATCCAGCCTGTTCAGCGCGAGTTGCAGCTGTCGTTCAGCGCTTCTCAGGCTGGAAGGTGCAATAAAAATTAAAAAGTCGTCAACATATAAGGGGTGCCGGATGGGCCTCCTTATAAACGAATGAAATGCTATTTATTGCTATGGCAAAAAGTGTAACACTTAAAACTGACCCTTGAGGAACACAGTTTTCCTGAATAAAAAGATCTGACACTTCAATATCGACTCGGTACCATAAGCAACGACCACACAAAAATTATTTTAAAAAACGGGGCAGGTTCCCCCTAAAACCCCAGTCATGTAATTGCTTTACAATAACATGCCGCCAGGTAGTAGCGTAGGCCTTTTCAATATCAAAAAAGACACCCACAAGATGTTGGCTGCGGATAAACGCATCTTGTACTGCCACCTCCAGCAGGATCAGGTTGTCCAAGGTGGAACGGGACTTTCTGAATCCACACTGAAAGCGGCTCAACAGATTGTGGGATTCAAGACACCAGACGAGGCGGCGATTGACCATCCTCTCCAGTGTCTTGCCCACGCAGCTCGTAAGGGCGATGATACGATAGCTATCTGGCAACAACTTGTCTTTACCAGGCTTTAAATTTGGGATAAGCGTTGCTTCTTTCCACGAGTCGGGGAAGTGTCCTCCGGTCCAAATATGATTAAAAATATCTAAAAGGTACTCTTTAGCATCTTCACTAAGATGCCTCAGCATCTGGTACTGCATCATATCAGGCCCTGGGGCGGTGTCGTTAGCGCTGTTTAAGGCCGACTCCAGCTCCCAAGATAAAAAATGGGCTGTTATATGCCTCTGTACCCGACGAATCGAATCACAGCACGCGCCTCTCAGCAGCAATCCTACGTTGCTGGAACAGAGGATCGAAATTGGCAGAGGAGGTGATGGCAGAAAAGTTCACTGCCAACAGCTGCGGTATGCTTCGTTCATCAGTAACTACACGTCCCTGATCCAGTAACACAGATATTGGTGTGCGAGAGCACCTTCCAGATATACGGCGGATTGACTCCCATACTTTTGATGAAATTGTGGAACGATTGATAGTGCTCACAAAGTTCTGCCATGACCTTTTCTTGCTCTCCTTAATAACTCGACGCGCCTTAGCTCTGGCAATACGGAACGCTGCCAGGTTGTCAGGTGTTGGACGCAACCTGAAGCGACGCAACGCCCGTCTACGACCCTGGATAGCGGAACGACAATCGCCGTTCCACCAGGGGACGGGCGTCCTTCGCAGCGTTCCGGATCTTATCGGAATGGAAACGGTGAATCACTTCAGTGAAGTGATTCACCTTGTCCTGTATACTCTCACAGGGCTCCAGTGATACGGAACGGCAGAAAAGCTGCCAATCTGCATTACTGACGTTCCATTTGCGTCGGTTATTGCCTCCTCCTCGCTCACACTCTACGTGCATCCAAATAGGAAAGTGGTCACTTCCATGAAGGTCACGATCCACCTCCCAATGCACGGAGTCTGCGATTGAAGGAGAGCACAACGAAAGGTCAATGGCAGAGGACGAACCGGAAGCAGTGGTGAAGTGGGTCATTTGTCCTGTGTTCAGGATACAGACGTTCTCCTGCTCTATTAATCTACCAACCACTCGGCCTCTGGGGCTCTCGGCGTTCCAACCCCACAACGCACTATGTGCGTTGAAGTCTCCTAGGAGGAGGAATGGCCGTGTGAGCTGCCGCAATAAGCCGACAAGATCGTCATTTTCAACGGGCGCATTTGGTGGTATATATATGGAGCATACGATCAGTTTAATAGGACCATGTATCCTCACTGCCACTGCTTGTAGATCAGAGGTGAGAGCGACAGGTTCGGAATGGACATTGTTTCGGACAAACACCGCCACTCCCCCCTTCGCTCGATCACCCTCGGTTTCGTCCTTACGGTACACGTCATATCCTCTTAGCACAGGTTGGTGTGTTGGTCTGAAATGTGTCTCTTGGAGGCAGAGAAACAAAGGATCAGACCGTGCTAAGAGGTGTAACTCCTCTTTGTGAGCTGTAAAACCGTTGATGTTCCACTGAAGTATGGGAGCCATCCTTAGCTATTTAACCTCACCCGCCCCGGTTCTGGTGGGTCTTCGGTCACTTCCTGCTGAGGACTGGGACCAGAGTTGTCCACCAGCATCTCAATTTCTTCCTGCCCTGAAGCGGAGACAGACATCTCCGACCCAGAGGATTCCTCAAAAACCTCCCCATCCTTTTTCTTCTTCTTCCTCTGCCTCTTCCCCTTATTCTCCCTACTGCTGTGCGGTCTGGGAGGAGAAGAAGAGGGGGACTTAACAAACTGGGTCGGATCAGTCTGTCTAAACTTTATACCACGGATCTTCTGGTCACCTCTGTTTCCACTGGTAGCAAGTGGTATCGCTATCACTTCAACAGAACGTGGTGGAATAGGAGGTGGATATAATTTAACTGCTATATTTGATGCTGGTGGATACTTTGTTACTACTGCTGGAGTGGTCGAGGTTGCAGATGTGTTACTGGCAACATCCGCGGTCCTAGGTGTCATGACCTTCGTGGATTTTGCACCACAATTGCACTGACATGAGCACGTAGTGCTTGTGCCCATGTCTGCAAAGGATGTCTGCGTCGCAACACTTTCTTTCCTGACGGGAGTCGAGACCATTTTGGCAAAGCTACTTCCAAAAATTGGAGCGGCGAGCGATTTCGCCTTCTTCTTTGCTTCTGCATATGGTATCCGCTCTTTGGTCTTCAACTCCTGTATCTTGCGCTCCTCAAGATACACTTGACACTCCATACTCCAGGCAGGATGCGCCCCGGAGCAGTTGTCGCACACCTGTGGGAGCGTGCAAGTGACACCAGGTTCATGTGCCTCCTTGCCGCATCTACCACAGGTGGGGTGGCCCTTGCATGACGCCGTCGTATGTCCGAACCTCTGGCACTGGAAGCGGCGCATTGGGTCCAGAACATACGGACGGACGTTCAAGTTAATGTAGCCAGCTTTAATACACTTGGGCAACACTCGAGTGTCAAACGTCAGGACGAAGGTGGCAGTCTTTTCAAGACTGACATTTACCCTCCGTGTAATCTGACGCACCTCGACCACTTGCTGCTCTTCCCACTCCTTAACCAGTTCGTCGGTCACTAAATCCATAATGTCCCGGCAGGTGAAAACGCCTTTAGTACAATTTAGGGTTCTGTGGAGTTCGCTTTTAACGGCGAACTCTCCGAGCTTCTCGCAATTAAGGAGCTGGGATGCCTGTCTACTGGTGGTTGTCTCCAGCAACAGCGTCCCGTTCCTCAGCTTTTTAACTGATTGCAAGGTTCCAACCAATCCTTCCAACCCTTTATTAATATAAAAAGGGGACTGAAGTGAACTACACTTAATGGTTCCTTGAGGTTTATTACTATGTACACAAAACAACTGATAAACAATAAACAAATGTGGGTACAGTTAGCGGATGATCGTCGAGAAATTTAGCCTGGTCCTGATCCGGGGTAGAGAGAGACGGCTTCTACTGCTCGCGAACTTCCGGTGGTCTTCTGTAGCTGAAGCTGGTTCCGTGGTCAGGCCGGAACTGGCGGTGGAGCGGCCGGCTACGCTTATATAGGCGGCCTGGCGCAGGAATTCCGTTGTGTGGTAGTACGGCGACCTCTGTAAGAAATAGTCCCACTTAGCTTCTAGATGATTCTATTTGTTATCCTGGTTTGTTTTGATGTCTCTGCGCCTGTTTGGAGTCGTATATGTATCCCGGCGTGCAGGCGCGTTGTGTGTGAGGTCTGCCTGGCAGGGGCCTTTACTGGCAGACTGAACATACCTCCCTCCCGGGGGGGGGGTGGAAGCGATGTCTGCGACGTCTGCGAGGTCGTCTGCCGCGGCGCCCTGGAGCAGACTATGAAGGCTACCTCCAGGGGAGTACGGAGCTGTTCCCCTGGCGATGCGTGCCGACCTGCGTCGTGGTGCAGGTTGTGGTGGAGGTACTTGTGGAGCTAACGGCATCGGTTCGTCGGCGTCGATGGCCGGGGGCTGTACGGGGGGCGCTGAAGATGGTCCCCGCAGGTGGTCGAGAGGCTGCGGCTGAAGGGTGTCGGAGCGACCGACAGGTTGTGGCGTCGTTGGTGGCGCTGTAACTGTCCCTGAGCAACGGTTAGACGGCAGGAGTGGTGGAGGTGGCAGGGAAGGAGAGGAAGAAGTGGATGGCCGTGCCGTGGTGGAAGAGGACGGTGCCGTGGGGTAGCGGGGACGTAGTTGGTTTCGATGGCGTCGCACTATCCGGCCATCCAGGCTGACGTCGAACAGTTGGCGGCCCCGGGGCCGCTGGATGACCCCCGGAAGCCAACCGGCCCGGGAGCCAAACCCGCGGGCCCAGACTAGGGAGCCCGGGGTGAAACGGAATGGGCCCGAAGGTACCTGTACTTTGGGCGGGGGTAAGAGGAGATGGAGGAGAGTGCGAGGTTGGCGGCCATGCAGCAATTCCGCCGGGCTTTTGGCCCCCACTGGAGTGGTTCGATAGGAACTGAGGAAGAGTGTCAATGCCTCTTCGAGTTTGTGACTTGTGGTGTATTTGGTCATTTGGGTTTTGAATGTTCTGACTAGCCGTTCCGCCTCCCCGTTAGATTGGGGGTGGAAGGGCGGGGTGAGGAGGTGTTGGATATTGTTGGCGGTACAGAAGGATAGGAATTCCCGACTTCGAAATTGCGGTCCGTTATCTGTGACGATAGCGTATGGTAATCCTTCGATGGAAAAGATCTTCGTGAGGGCTGAAATGGTGACCTCTGTAGTGATTGTGGAGCAACGGACGACATATGGGAAGTGGGAAAAGGCATCCGTCACTAGGAGCCACTGGTGGCCTAGGAATGGGCCAGCGAAGTCGAGGTGAATGCGTTCCCAGGGTCCGGACGGTGCCGGCCAGGAAAGGAACTTTTGAGGGGGGCGGGGCAGTTGTTGGGCACAGATGGTACAGCGCCGCACCATCTTCGTGACATCCGTGGTAAGGCCGATCCAGAATACATGGCGTCTGGCAAGGGATTTGGTGCGGGCAATTCCCCAGTGTCCTTGGTGGAGAGTTTGGAGGATTGTCGGTTGTAGGGATCTCGGAACGACGGACCCTCGGGGTGGAATTTGGTTCTGTGCGGAGGAGCACTCCCTCTACTACTGAGAGCTGGTGGCGGATGGAGTAGTAGAACTTGAGGTCTTGATGATGGCGTGGAGGGGAACGTGTTTGCCACCCGTGTTGGATGTGGTGTCGGATGACACGGAGGAGGGGGTCCTCCCCTGTGGCTGCCGCGACTTTTGAGGCCGTGACTGGAAATGTCTTCAGTGCTTCTTGTATGTCATCGTCGATCTGGAACACCAGAAGTTCCGACTTGTCGAAGGCAAGGTCTGGTCCCTGCGGTAGTCTGGATAAGGCGTCTGCATTGGCATGCCTGGAGGTGGTACGGAAATGCATGGTATATCTGAACTGGGACAGGAATAGTGCCCAACGCTGGATGCGGTGGGATGTTTTGGTAGGCAGACGTGTGGACGGATCAAATAGTGATAGGAGTGGCTTGTGGTCGGTAATGAGATGAAAAGAAATCCCATATAAAAGGGAATAGAATTTGGAGCAGGCAAAAACAATAGCTAGCGCCTCTTTCTCGATTTGAGAATATTTAAGCTGAGCAGCCGATAGGGCTTTGGAGATGTAAGCTACGGGGCGTTCCGTGCCATCTGGTAATTTATGAGACAGAACTGCCCCCACACCGTAATCGGATGCATCTGTGGCAAGTATCAAGGGGAGGTTTGGAGTGTATGGCATGAGGCATGCTGCGGACTTGAGCTGCTGTTTAAGGGTGTGGAATGCGGTCTCGCAAGCTGGGGTCCAACGGAACGGGACATTCTTGCGACAGAGGTGGTACAGGGGTGCTGCCACTTGTGCTGCTGAGGGTATAAATTTTCTGTAGTATGAAATCTTGCCTAAAAAAGATTTCAACTGATGTAGATCCTGAGGCCGAGGTAAGTTGGAAATAGCGTCCACATAGGAAAATGCTGGGGAGAATGCCTTCCTGAGCGATAATGTGACCCAGGTAGGAAATGTATTGTTGAAAAAATTGACACTTGGAAAGGTTGCATTTCAATCCTGCTGCCCGGAGGCGGAGGAAGAGTAGGCGGAGGTTGGTCATGTGTTCGGCAGCGGAGGGTCCCGTGACGACTATGTCGTCGAGATAGTTGATGCATCCCGGAATATCCTGGAGAAGTTGTTCGAGATACCGTTGAAAAATCGCTGGAGCACTGGCCAAGCCGAACATGAGCCGGTTGAGTTGGAAGAGGCCAGAGGGAGTGTTGATGACTGTGTATTGTCGGGACTGGATATCCAAAGGGATTTGAAGGTATGCTTCTGCCAGGTCAATTTTTGTAAAGTAGGTACCTCCTGCTAGTTTACGGAAGAGGTCGTCCGGTCTCGGAAGTGGATAGTCGTCTACCAGCAGATGCGGGTTGACGGTGGTCTTAAAGTCACCACAGAGACGTAAGCGGCGTCCTGGCTTCTGAACTATGACCAACGGCGTGGCCCAGGGGCTGAACCGCACCGGCTGGAGGATCCCTTCGTCTTGGAGACGTTGAAGTTCTTCCTGAAGTGTTTGTTGAAGCGCTACGGGTACCTGGCGTGCCCGGAAGTATCGAGGCCGTACGTCCGGCCGGAGTTGGAGTGATGCTTCGAAGTCCTTTGCACAGCCGACGCCTGGTGAGAACAGGTCCTGAAACTCGGTGCAAAGGGCGTCCACTTCAGGAAAAGGAACATGCTGAGATACGAGGTGTATGTTATCCTCAATTGAAAATCCGAATAAGCGGAAAGCGTCCAGTCCAAATAAGTCTGCTGTGAGAGAACTGTTAACTACTAAAAAGGGGACTGAACGATGTACAGACTTATACATGACGTTTGCTGTGAACTTGTCCCAGGAGTGCTATTTCCTGTTTGTTGTATGTCAGGAGGCGCTTGGGGGCCGGCGAGAGGGGGGGCGAGCCAATTTGCACATAAGTAGTATAATTAAGCAATGAGACTGCTGCTCCTGTGTCGACTTGTAGGCGCAGGGGCTTGCCATTGACCGTAACGTCAATAAAAAGTTTGGATGCTGTGGAAGTGTCTACCTGATTGATATCCATAGGTGCGCCGCTCAACCTGTCTTGGTAAGACCCTGGGCGGCGAGAGCCGGGATTGGCATTGGTGGTGTTGGTGCGGCAGACGGACGCCAGGTGTCCTTCCTTGCCGCAACGTGAGCATTCAGCCCAACGATCCGGACAATTTTCCCTCTCATGTGCTGAATAACAGGCGGGGCAGGAGGGTAGGCGGAGCGGGCTGCGGCGTCGGCGCTGCGGGATCCGCTGCTGCTGCCGAGACTTGGTGCCCCTGCCGGAACGGGCCGGTTCGATGTCCTTCTGAGGAAGCGGTCCCCGGTTGTGGTGTCGGGAGGAGCGCGACTGGGAGCTCTGGATGGCGGCGACGTCCTGTGTGTCCTCTACGTCGGTTCGGATTGCGGCCACATCCGCCCAGGACTCCAGGCGGCGATCTGCGGCCGTAGATATTTCGAATTTGTAGGCAAGTTCGATGACCTGCTCCAGGGATGGGTCCTCTAACTTGAGGGCGTCATGCCGGAGTGCGGCATCTGGTGCAGCCTGTATGATGTGATCACGCACCATGTCGTCGGCGTAGGATTCGTGGGAACAACGAGTTTGAAACTTACATTTTCTGCTAAGGCCTTGGAGTTCGGCCGCCCACTGGCGATACGTCTGATCGGGCTTCTTCCGGCATTGATAGAATTCGACGCGGGCCGCGACGACATGGTACCGGCGTCTGTAGTATGCATTCAGTGTCGTACAGATGGTCGTGAAGGTGAGGGTGTCGGGGTCTTGTGGCTGAAGTTTGGTGAGCAAGACATACATCTTTGATTGGTTCCAGGAAAGGAAATATGCACGCTGGTCTTCTTCTTTGGATATGTGATGAATTGCGAAGTGTTGTTTTATGCGCTTCTCGTAGGTCTCCCATTCCTCGACGTCGTCGTTGAATGCTGGGAACGGAGGCGGGGCCGTGGTTGGCGGAGATTCCTGACTTCCGCAATCAGTTGTCTCTGAGATTCGAAGAACTGATGTAGAAGTCCTTGGAGGAACTGTTGCCATTCCGTAGGTGCTGCTGGCGTAGCCATGATGGTCGAGAGTTCTTATCCCAACCTTGTCGCCACTGAAGTGAACTACACTTAATGGTTCCTTGAGGTTTATTACTATGTACACAAAACACTGGTAAACAATAACAAATGTGGTACAGTTAGCGGATGACCGTCGAGAAATTTAGCCTGGTCCTGATCCGGGGTAGAGAGAGACGGCTTCTACTTCTCGCGAACTTCCGGTGGTCTTCTGTAGTTGAAGCTGGTTCCGCGGTCAGGCCGGAACTGGCGGTGGAGCGGCCGGCTACGCTTATATAGGCGGCCTGGCGCAGGAATTCCGTTGTGTGGTAGTACGGCGACCTCTGTAAGAAATAGTCCCACTTAGCTTCTAGATGATTCTATTTGTTTTCCTGGTTTGTTTTGATGTCTCTGCGCCTGTTTGGAGTCGTATATGTATCCCGGCGTGCAGGCGCGTTGTGTGTGAGGTCTGCCTGGCAGGGGCCTTTACTGGCAGACTGAACACAATCTTTTCGCGCCTCTAAAGACCACGACGTTGACGTGACCATAAGGGGAAAAATCACTCTTCAGCCGTTGTTTATCTGTCCGATCTGTTTCCTCAACAGTATTCATTAGAAGTCAGGCTGAGTGGATCTGGAGGGTCATATCT
>JARYHS010009092.1:0-11003 GCA_031002005.1 Vandiemenella viatica | reverse complement strand
AGTGCTGACGACGAATTAAAAAAAGTCCTCAATTAAAATGAATGTGACATGCTATCCAGGAACTAAAATAGCGCAAACCGTAAAATGCGCATAATTTCAATACATAACAAAACTAAATATTCACAACGTTGTCTGTAGTGCATTTCTAAAAATTACGAAACTAAGAGTGAGCGATAGAGATAGAAGTTTATAATGTACCAAAGACGTGAAGGAGAAAGTGTTGATAAAGTAAGAGATTTGTGCCCTTAGTGAATGGGATTGCTTGAAAACTATTAACAATATCTATTGTTACTGCTTACATGAGTAGGTTTAAAATTGTGTGTAAAAGTTAGATCGTTTGGAAATGACGTTTCTACACTTTTTTTGTTCATATTTTACTTCCGATTCAGAGTGAAGTTCCCTGTACCTGTTCGCATTTATTTAAGTTATACTGACGCGAAAATAAGAAAAACAGACTTTATATCTTTGGGAAAGAAGGAGGACTTAAATATCCACATTAAACAGTCCTTAAAAGGCAAGGCATTTTCATTAGCGGATTGCCAGTGTGGATGGTATAAAATATGGGATTATTTTGGAACTAGCAATAGTAAGAAAAGTAATTTTTTTCGAAATTTTTGATATACGTATTAGAAGAAAATCGAATCTCACAAAAATATAGCAGCAAGATCTATTAAATTTACTTTTCCGTGAAGATCTTGGCAATGAGCTTCGACTGAAACCCTTGCAGTCGTGTACTCACCACTCCCCACCATAGCGCGTCGGCGAAGTTGGAGAAGCTGTTGGGGTTGGCGTCCTTCTCGGCGAGGTACACCAGGAAAGAAGCGAAGATGAGCCCCAGGAAGCCGATGTACAGCGTCGTGATCAGCTCCTGCAACCAACACAACCAGACAAACTGACAGCTGGAACGCGATTACGATCCTCTCAGTCTGTGCCTTTAGAAAACATTCTTTTATATTTGAAACGTTGAACTACCTGCGCAAGGAAAATTACTCAATATAGTGCAGAGTATTACAGTAACTGGTGCAAGTTTTTCGTTAGTTTAACAGCCGGAATCAGCTCATAACTTCGCCGCTGGTAAAAATATAAGTTCTGAAGTTAACTAATAACAAAACAATTAAGAGGCTATAATTAATTTTGAACACTGCCTAAGTTAAATTATTTCTCAATTTTAAATATTATTCGTGGATCCATGAATCTTTCGGTATACAACTTTTTTTTTTTTTTTTTTTTTTTTTTTTTTTTTTAGTAACAATGACCTGCCTTTTGGCCAACGTCCGTAAGGCGCCTAAACTATGTCTCGTATTTTGTATAACGTTAGATGTTGAGAGCGCAGGAGGTAGAATGAAGTTTCACAACATGCTACTTGGCCACCAGAATGGAATACGTCCTAGAAAGCGGATTTACTTAGATCTCAGTCCTTTGCAACATGAATGGAATAAGGTAATAAGACGGAACTGATTGTGGCTCGTCCCTCGGATGATAACATAAAGTAGCACTTTCCTTCGAACGATTAACCCCGAATGCACGATCGCTGAGTTTTCCTTCTTTTCCTTCTTTCATCCCATATCCACAATCAAACAAGACGACATGATACAATGAACAGTAGTAAACAGGGAACACTGGATGCTGCAACTATGTAGAAATTTCGGTTGTTATGTATGGTAACGGGGAGTAAGATAATAAAGACAGTCATGTATACAATATGCGAATGGAGACTTTACCGGCGTATTGATGCAGTAAATGTTTCACGGGAGTCCAGCCCGATGGAGTCATAGAATGACTACGTTTCAACAGCCTGATCGGTTGTCTTCATCAGGTCTATTTTTAGATATTACTTCTTGAAATCACAAAACAGACTGGCTTAGCTGCCGGCGAAAAGTCTAAGATCGTGTAATATCTAAAAATAGACCTGATGCAGACAACCGAGCACGTTGTTGAAACGTCGTCATTCTATGACTCTATCCGGCTGCAGTCATGTGCACAGATTGGAAAGAAGTTATCGATTATATTAAAATGCAAGAAAAATTAAGCAACTATTTTTATGAGACTATTACATGCTGGAATAGGAGGAGCAATATCAGATCTGGAGCTTTTCCGCGTTAATAGCCACGAGCAGCTAGGAAACAGGAAATCAATTCTGAGTATTTTTTTAAAATTGTTTTACGCCTCGTCGACGGCTAAGGTCATTAGAGGCGGGGTGGGACTGGGGACAAGGAACGGAAACGAATTTTCTCATGGCCTTTTTTAAGGAAGCATCCCGGCATTCGCCTGGAGTGATTTGGGGAAACCATGGAAAACTCAAATCTGGATGCCCGGACGGGGATTCGAACTCGCGTCCTTCCGAATGCGAGGCCAGAACGATAACGATTCACCCACCAGGCTCGGTAAATTCTGAGAATAATGTGAAGAAACTTATTATATACTGTATAAGATTGCTACATAAGTTTTCAAAAAAGTGTGTACTATATCGTACCACACCTAGAAATATTGTTGAGATTGGTCTGGGCAGTTGCTGGACACCACAACGATTGGAAATATGCATTAGTTGTAGCAGTTCATAAAGTAGAGACTAAAATAGGTTTAGGAACTATAGACCGGTTAATTTGACCTCAGTATTTGGTAGATTGCTGGAGAGTTTGATATTAAATAACATCAGGAATGTCAGTGAGGAATGAAAGTAGTTTGTAGATAAGAAATATCGTTTTAGAAGAGTTATTCATGTGAATATCAATTAGCGGGCTATGTACAAGATATTTTAGTGGAGGTAGCAAAGTGAGTCTTGTTTAATGTGTAACACCGGAATTTTTCAAGGAATTTAACAAGGTTATTCAACAAATGGTGGCGAGTAAAATTAGAACTACTGAGGTCGATGAAAATGTGGCTTAGTGGGAGGATAATTACTTAAGAGGTCAGAAAAAAAGAGTTAATACAAGATGTGCAGTATCAAAGGTAGCGGAAATAGAATCAGGAGTGTCACAGGATGGTGAATTGAGTGTCAATGCAGTCTATTATTCTAATGCATGATGGTGTTGCTGGATTAAAGTCAGAAGATAAGGTGTTTACGGATTTCGTAATGTTGTATAACAGGATTAAAATGAGAGAAAACTGTGAACAGCTACAAAGGGATCTGCAGGAAACGTAGTTGGGTAAATCAACAAATAATGAACATTAATACGAAACAAAGACAAGTTTTTAGGTTCCAGGATAAAATATATTAATGTTTTGTGTTGTTATCTAGTGGAGAGAGTATTTCGTACTGATGACACAAAAGGTAAACATCTTGGCATATTATTTGGTAGCAGGCACTGTTAAGCAGGAACATTGGTTGGTGGCAAGTTTCAAAGTACTATTTCTGTTGGAGATGGTGACTGCAAGTACTAGGTAAATAAGGGAACTGAGATAAAAAGATTGGTCAGAACCTTGATTAAGGAAGCCGGTATAGTATGAGAACTACATTTTTGGAATGCACAGAAGGATAGCTAGTTCTTTTTGCGAAAATTACTGCAGAGCGGAATAAGGTACTAATATGATAATAAACTGGACTGTGTAATAAGTCGCGTTTCCAAGGCGACGCAGTGTGCACAGATAAAGCGAGGGGCTATTTTTCGGCGAGCGGAAGCCGCGAGCCCCTTCGTCAAGCCACCCGCTGCGCTGTGGACAATAACAGCAGGGACAGCTAACCTATGGACAATAGTGACCCGCCACTCGGATATTCTTGTATCCTGTTGCATGGAATGCTGCTCGGAGGGGGAGTGGAGACGTGACACTTCTGGACTGTATGTCGAGGTGAGAAGAGGGACTGCGAGACCACCGCCATCCTCTGTGGGCCTGAGGTTCATTTCCCGTCGCCGGCAGTGAGCAGTGCGCGGACACGGTAATGTGCCTATAAAAGTGAGACTTAGTGCAACATATCAAGAGCCCGGAAAATACCCCTGAGAAGTTACCCTGATTAGCTGGATACTTGTTTAAAATATTCAACTGAGCTAACCAGCCGTAAAACTTCACATGTCAAAATTGGATGTCTTTTAATTTGTATAATAAACTCATGTCTTTTGTTACCCATCTTTCATATTCTTGTAACCCCTGAGACATGTCATGTGTGAGGCTTAATATTGATACATTGATAGAGAAAGATAGAAAAGTTTCAATTGCTGACGCCATACAGGGTGTCTAAAAGGTAGAGCCACCCCCACCAATAGAGATTATTACATATGGCGCGCCAACCTGCGGCCCGATTGTTTTGATATGTTGCAAACAAGTCGTAATAGTGAGTAGAACTCTCTGTGTTTTCAGCATTTTCCGGTGTGGCTGTAACAGCAGCAATCCAGCATGTACAATAATTATTTATGTCATGTGTAATGTTTGTATATTGTAACAGCTAGAATTTTTAAGGGCGATATGGACGCAGTTATAGGCTGTACATGTGTGATACATTGAAAAACTCTTTGTTGATTTTCACAGCCATTTTTGATGTATACTGAAATATGTCATGTTCATTATGTTGTCCGATTATGGGAGATGATTGGTGAAATGATCGCTAGCACATGTGTGAGACACTGAAGAGCTGTTTATCAGTTGTTTCCTCACACGTTATATATGATTTTTTTATGATAATGGTATTTTTGCTGTGTAATTTGGTTGTGAGAGCAGAGTTTTCGATGTCTGACGGTTGGAATAGAGAGTTATAATGTATATCGTGGATACATTGATGTGACCTATGTTGATTTTCATGCATATAGTTGACATTCTTTGGAAAATGTCATGATCATTGTGTTATACTGCTGTAGAATTGGAGTTAAGGATGTCTGGAGGTCAGAAAAAAAAATGTGATAGCTGATATATGTGGGTTTTAAGATATTGGTTGATGTTCGCATTTGTTTCGGTGCTTAGAGAATTGGATTTTGGTAGTGCTTTCCTGTTCTGTAAGTTCAGTTTTTCATGCCTGGCTGTCCGACCGTCGTTGTAGTTGGTATATGTGCTTTATACTAATGGATAGTTTGTTGATGTTTTATTGTTTGACGGTATTTATTGGAGATTTTATGATGTGGTTGTTGTCCTGTTGTGGAAGTAAAATTAATGTCAGACAGATCAGCGTTGCAAGTCTCATGTGTTCTCAAGTGATGGGAGATAACACATAAGTTAACATGGAAATCAAAGACGGCACTTCAAATTGCGAAGAAGCTATGCCCGTTTCGCACATCTTGGGCGTAACGAGAAAAGGGGATGAAAGTACCATGTCTTTTTCTGGAGAAATGGTTGCCCAACAGCCAGAGCCAGCCATACATCCACTGAGCAAAGCCGAAAAATTTGACCTTCTGTTCGCGATGATGTCGGAGATAAAGAGCGGACAAGACCGGCGAAAGTCCGAAGTCACAGAAGAAATTGCAGTACTCATAAAAGAGGAGGTTGGTGACTTAAAGAGTACCGTGTCTGAAGGACTCAGGAGAGTCAAGAAAATATTGAAAACGATGCAGGAAGAATAAATCAGAATGTCCAGCGCCGTGAATCGCGTTAACGAGCAGTCAACACAGATGCAAAGAGAAATGTTGGAATGGAAACAACGGACGGAAGCGCAAGCAAACCAACTAGAACAGCGAGTCGCTGATGTACAAGCAAGCACTGAAACAGGGATGAATCATATCGGAGGGCAGATCAGTGAGGTTTGCAAGAGTGTCGCCGAGTGTAAAGCAGAGTGCAAAAGTCTCGGTGAGACGCAGAAGAGTTGTAAATGAACTGCGTATCCTAGGGGACCAGAGAGAGAAAGAAAGTGTCATCAGCAATGAAAATACAGTAATAGATGGAAAGGATTCTGGTAACGCCGAAAATGTCGTCGGTGAGCGATCGGCGACAAACGCACTACGGATAGATGACCATAAGTTCGCTGGTGTCTTGCAAACATGTGCACTAAAATATGTCAAGCCGCCGAAGGTGGCGCTTGTAGGAGGTGAACGTATGGACTTGCAGTATGTTCATCTCATTCAAGCAGTAAAGACATGTTCAGTGATTGGGATTTCTATACTAGACCTGTCAGATGGCCGAAAATCTAAGTGTGTCTTGTATGAACAGATATTTCACGGTAGGGGTCTGCCCGGTGTTCCACTGAATGAAAAGATTTCGGCACAGGTGCCGAAGATGAATGGTTTTCACGGACTGTGTTCCATGTCGACGTATGTTCAAAAAGCAGCTTGCCGCAACATAAGCGTGAAGTATTTTCATTTCAAGGTTGGAAAAATAAGAGCTCAATTCTGTGATTTCGCCCTTCTGATGCTGAGACGGAACGATGGTGTGAAAATCGTTTCCAGACGATTAAAGTCAACTCATTACCAGCAGATTTATTATGCTTTCTCGATGGAATTGACACTGAAGTGAGTTTAAAGATACCTTGTTGGTTGTATTGGCTGTAAATATGGCCCTTAGTTAAGACTTAAGCAGGTAGTATAGTGGATATAAGTACAATAGTCTACTCTGTAAACTTTAATTTTTGTGAGAAAATCGTGTACACACATTCAAGATGAAGTGTATGAGTTCTGATGAAGAAGTAATGAGAGTTCACGTAAGTTTTACTGAACCGATTGACTTCGCTACCGCTGTTAAATACTGAAAAAAAAATTCTGAATATAAAAGTTTGGGACAAAGAAGAAGTAGTTGAAAGATGGACTCCGAAAACGTTACCTCCTGTAAAATAATTCATCTAGAGATAATGCGATTCAAGTGGCGTGGGAATGAAAACCAAAAGTGTTCATCTGCAAGAAAGAGAATAATCTAGCGGCCAAATTCAGGATTAAATATGACGATAAGGTTGTGAACGAAATGTGGCTAGCGGGAGTAACCAATACACATAAGATGGTCTTGTCAATGAAAAGAGAACTTCCTTTTTGTCTCGGTAGTGTGTCGGTGAGAGGTATGGCGTCAGAATGGCGCAGACGTGTTATGTGCAGATAGGCTGAAGTGGGAACTGAGTGTCTACAGCAGTCTTCTAATGTGGCAAATAAGTCCACCTCATTAAGCTGGGCAGCTCCATCCCCGGAATAGCCAAAAAGCGGCAGAAGTAGATTGTTGCTTTAATTGAATAAGGAACAGCCTCTCTCAGAAAGGTACACAACGGATGGCGTGAAGAAAAGGAAGTAATCAATTTTTAAAATTCATGATTATCTCATGTTCCTGAAGGGCTGGTAATTACTTCCATGAAGATGTAAATGAAAAAGGGGAACACCAAAGTGAGTTCGAGAAAAACAAGATCGTAAGTTTTAAACATCACCCTCTCCATATGAAAGGCCGCATAGATTAGTAAAATGTCCCACTACACGCACTTACATTGTTTCCCAAGTATGTTCGGTTCAAATGGACTGGTGATATACTGAGGTAGCGTAATGTTAAAATAAGCAATATTATAGCAGTGACAAAGTGTTAGTTGGTTACTGAGGATTTGGGATGCCAAGAAGAAACAGGAGAAAGTGGCTTGTTGCGAATCTGTGAATATCAGCTGGGGCGGATGTTGTCCCTGACAGCAGGGGGGTCAGCAGTGTTTGTGTGAACTTCTCGGAATAGGGGAACCAGCAGGTAGACTAATCCCCTAGTCTCTTGAGTGGAACTGGATGCAGTCAGGTCTGTGTCTTTGACTTTGTTCTGGGTAAATGAACAGGATGAGCTGACTGTTTGTTTGTGAAGAGGCAACTACCTTCGCTAGTAACGCTTGATTGTAGTATTGTTATGAATAGTGTTCCGTTGTCAATAGATGAGCCGTGTTAGTAGATGCTCTTAGATTCGAGGTATGTGTACAAATATTGTGATTGGTGCATCATCTGTCTTTAGGTTAATTGTTTTCATAGCATGAGTTTTGTTATTTTACGCTTTGTATATATTAGGGGACATTGATTAATGATATTCCTCTCTAATCTGTTGTAAGAAACTGGATCATTAAGTTTAGATTTTATGTGATTATTGAGTGGCACTGATTGATATTGCCACGTGTTTTCATTTAAGGTTTTGTAAAAATTTGATCACAATGGTCCCTCTGATCTCCATATCCTTAACTGATATTTTAGAATAGTGGAAATGCATAGATTATAGGTTAAAAACAATTGGTAGTGAAGGACTTCAGCTGTGTAGAGGAAAAGTTGTGGAGGGACAACATCACGTAAAAATGTTCATAGTTTTTGATGGACCTGTAACGCTTAAAGACATTCCATTGTTAATGTATAGTCACTGCTTATGACACTCTATCATAAGTACTGTGAACCATTTTTATTTTTATTTTATTGTATATTTTTTTATGTTGTGTGTATAGTGTATAATGATAGATTAAGGCTGGACCCTGCTGTTATGTGGATGGTACACTTTGGATGGCTGATGCATTGGGGAGTTTTGCACACGAAGCGAGTAGTATTGTAAACATTCACAGTTTGGCGCCTTTAACGTGTCATCACATGACATTTCCGCAGGGGAATTTTGATTGAAACTGGGTGAAGGTTGTAAATACCTTATGAAATTATAAGTTTGCAGGGTTTTATGGCTTTGTAAATCAAGGGTATTGCTATCAAGAGGGCAGGAACTGAACTGAGAACAAAGTTGCAGAGAAGACTTTATAAGCAAATTTAAATTCCATGGAATTAAAATTTAGGTGGGTTGGTCGGCAAGCTGTAATAAGTCGCGTTTCCAAGGCGACGCAGTGTGCACAGATAAAGCGAGGGGCTATTTTTCGGCGAGCGGAAGCCGCGAGCCCCTTCGTCAAGCCACCCGCTGCGCTGTGGACAATAACAGCAGGGACAGCTAACCTACAGACAATAGTGACCCGCCACTCGGATATTCTTGTATCCTGTTGCATGGAATGCTGCTCGGAGGGGGAGTGGAGACGTGACACTTCTGGACTGTATGTCGAGGTGTGAAGAGGGACTGCGAGACCACCGCCATCCTCTGTGGGCCTGAGGTTCATTTCCCGTCGCCGGCAGTGAGCAGTGCGCGGACACGGTAATGTGCCTATAAAAGTGAGACTTAGTGCAACATATCAAGAGCCCGGAAAATACCCCTGAGAAGTTACCCTGATTAGCTGGATACTTGTTTAAAATATTCAACTGAGCTAACCATCCGTAAAACTTCACATGTCAAAATTGGATGTCTTTAATTTGTATAATAAATTCATGTCTTTTGTTACCCATCTTTCATATTCTTGTAACCCCTGAGACATGTCATGTGTGAGGCTTAATATTGATACATTGATAGAGAAAGATAGAAAAGTTTCAATTGCTGACGCCATACAGGGTGTCTAAAAGGTAGAGCCACCTCCACCAAAAGAGCTTATTACACACTGTAGCGCCAGAGACATGCCTGAATGACCAATGAGGCAGAGCCATAGATTAAAATACTTTCTCATTTGCTGCCCTAAACTGTCTCCCGCAATAACAATATCTGCCTCACTACACGCTGTAAAATATTCGGAATTTTTGATTGCACTCCCCGTTTTGCCTCAAATGCCAAATAAAGTTCAGTTATTCGACCTTCACGATGTGACAGCTGGCACTGACTCCAAAAGTAACTAATTAATGTAAAAATTTCAATAACAGAAATATAAAATATTGTCCATTTAGATTTACTTTCTTCTAAGCAAGGTATAAAAGTATTTTGAAATTTTTAGTGTGCTTTTTTTTTAAGGCAGTTTTTCTGTTTTTTTAAACAATTATTTTATTTCTGTCATCAGTCTCTTGGCCGGTTTGATGCAATCCTCCATTCCTTCTTATCTTGCACCAACCTCTTCATCTCAACATACCCAGTCTGGACGAAGACACTGAGAAGGTTCTGTCCAAGGGACTGAACTTCGCCCCAACACCTGCTGTCGTTCCCGTGAAAGACATCATCTGCGCTGTGGAACAAGCCGCTCGCAAGCTACCAGAAGAGGTAGCTGAAGAGATTCGGAGGGAGACGTGTAGAGTGTTGGAGAGAGCCATACCTCCGAGTCCAACATTACAAAAGCAGAACGCCTAGCTCTCCGCACCTTGCGTTCGAATGAAGAGATTGTGGTTCTACCAGCGGATAAGGGAAATGCCACTGTACTTCTTACAGCTGAGATGTACAGGCCAAGATAAGGCAACTTCTTGATGACACCCTACAAGCTTCTCAACGACGATCCGACTTCGAGGATTGAGAGAAAGACGACGGCCTTTTAAAAAAGGCCGGATACACACCTGACGTCATCAGGAGCCTTCGACCTCGTGCTTCGAGGCCACCCAGACTCTATGGCCTCCCCAAATACACAAGGCAGACGTTCCTCTACGGCCATTGTAAGCGCCATAGGTAGCCCTACATACACTTTGGCCAAGTACCTGACGGAATGCTCAACCCGTTTGTGGGGACATGTCCCCACCATGTGAAGAACTCGGCACAGTTCGTGGACACGCTCCGAGAGATACGGCTTTCGGACACTGACATCATGTCAGTTTTGACGTTCTCCTTGTTCACCAAGGTCCCTGTGGCTGACACTCTACAGCTGTTGCGCCGTCTCTTCGAACCCCAAATCGTGGACCTTTTCGAGCTGGTCTGACCTCTACCTACTTCACCTATAGTGGGAGTTTCTACGAACAGACGATGGGGTAGCAATGGGGTCCCCGTTGTCGCCGATCTGTTCATGGAAGAATTCGAAGATAAGGCGATCGAAAGCTTCAGCCTTAAGCCGACTTGCTTCTATCGCTATGTGGACGATACTTTTGTTATTTGGCCACATGGCATTCACAGTCTTTATAGATTCCTAGACCATCTTAACGGAATCCACCCAAATATCCGGTTCATAGATGGAGAAGAATGGCAGCCTGCCCTTCCTGGACATCCTGATCCGACGGAAACCAGATGGAAGCCTCTCACACAGTGTGTACCGAAAACCTACACACACGGACCGCTATTTACACGCCACGAGTTTCCACCACCCAGCACAGAAGACCACCGTGCTCCACACTTTGGTGCACAGGGCAAGGAAAATCTCCGACGCGGATTCCCTGCCGTCCGAGCTTGAACAT
>JARYHS010009091.1:0-29044 GCA_031002005.1 Vandiemenella viatica | reverse complement strand
AGCAAAAACATGTATAATTCTGGTTTAACACCTTATTCATGTTATAGGGAATGAGCTTTATGGCTCAGCAGAAGATGGAATTCGGGGGGGGGGGGGGGGGTTGTAAACTATTATGAAGTGCGCTATCAATATGTCAGGAAAGACTAAGATATTACATATATATATATCGCAAGCAATGGTAACATTAATATATATAACAAGAGGGTACAGTGTGTTAAGGCAAACAATACAAAAATAAATTTGTTAAAATATTACTTGTTGAATATAACAATGATGATGATGGTGATAATAATAATATTGAGTGATGGGTCGAATGGTAGAATTTTATTGGTGGTTGAGGCCGGGTGGGTGTCTGGTATCCAGGATATTTTGGTATGCAAGTTCCCATCTGTGGAGTTGTGATGTGGTGGTGATTTTGGGGAAAACTCTTATTGCTCTTACACTGAAGCGTTATTGAGGTTGTTTAGAATCATGGTAATGTAGTAGTAACCTGACTAATTTTGGGAAAGTAGTCAGTATTGTAGTTGGGCATCTACTATAACCAATATATATATTATATCTTGAAAAAATGGGAAAATGCAAAATTCTTCATTTTTATACACTTATTTGAATACTGGTACCAAAACATTCTCAACTGTAATGTCATCTTTTGTGACGTCACATCTTTGGCTGTGCTGGCATAAGCAAATGGGCGGTTTGCTTATTTCATGGATAAAATGATTTCAACAGTTCACAAGTGGTGTGTAGGGCCTCAGTGTGTAAACACAACATTTAACACATCAAATATGTTTATTGTTTTGTTCCACACAACAAAGATATGCGGAAAAACTGGCTAAAGCTTGCTCATCATGACTCAGCATATTTGTCTACAAGGTCTTCGTTGTATTTTTGTGTAGACCACTTGGATATAAATTTTGACATGATATTTTATAATGCTTAGTAAACACTTTATACACAGTAGACGAAGTCTGCAAGATGTTCATTTTACTTTTTTTTGTACACAAGCTTAAACGAATATCGAAAAAATAGTTCGACCTGAATAAGAGGATAGTTTGAAATTTTGTGGAAAATATGAACAAAATAAACTTCTAGTGATAGAACAATGTGGAACTAATAAACTTTATACTTTTATTTCAGAACGTCTAACACCAATAAAACGCCGCACCAGTAAAACCTTGAAGAAAAAAACTCAGCAATTTTTAAGTAGTTATTACATTAACGCTTAACAACTACACAAGCTTCTGCACAGCAATGATCATATAAAAAACTTTTTAAAACATATTAATAAAATTATTATTCAGAATGTAGACTAAAATCACAAATTAGAGATTTGTGTTAAGTAAAGCGCTTCACTAACACACACGCTTCTAAAATACCTTATATTCTAATTTTTGTCATAATATGATAATATACTAACAGAATAGTTATACTTACACAGACATGTTGACATTCTAGAATTCTGCTGAATAGAAATTGCTGTTGGATACAAAAACATTCACCGCATCTTTGCATCAGTTTTGGGAAAGTTCAAGTTGTTTGCCTTGGTAAATCTAACTTCCATTTAAAATAAAAGTAGTTTAATTGATTTATAACCAGCTTTGAAATCTTAAAAACTTTAAATATACAATGCACAGATTGTCAAAAGACTGTAATAAACTGGTTCAAGCTGATATTTTACATCAAGTGCTCTGATTGGGGTTTTGTATCACACAACTAACAGCTGTCTTTTTGCATTTTTATTTTATTAAAAATATTACATTTTTAATGCTTATCCAACTAATAAAGTTGATTACAACTTAGTCTATCGTTGTAAATTTAGGTTTTATAGTTTCCTTTTTAGTGTCAAGTACCCCATTGGCATGTTCTTGTACTGGAAGGTATAAGTTGCAGGTGTGGACTGTTTTTTCTGTGGCCATTCATTCCGACTGAGAGTTGCTGTCTAGTGAGGCCTATATAGGAACTAGTGCAGTGGTGACAGGTTAGCTGGTGTATGATACGTGTTGTGCTTCAGCATATTTTTGCTGACATCTGACCTGGTTCCTTGGCCATTGCCTTCTGCATAACCACATTCAATTACCTGCAATTGTTTTCTTTCGCTGTTGCAACTGGCCTGATTTGGCTGGCGCTGTACAAAATCATAACTACTGCCCAGCATTCCCAAAAATCCCAAAGGGCCACTACACCGTTTCCTAGAGACCAATGATTCTGCTAAGGTTGGACTCATTCACATGCTGATATTGCGCCCTTTTATGTCGATGGGGTATACCATCACTACTTCCATGTTACCAATTCATTTGATGGCTCTGCACTGACTGAGAGGGTGGTGGCGTGACTGTCCAGTCTCACAAAAGAGTACCCACGTGCACACCATCTCTCTGCGGCCTTCATCATTTTTTTTTTGTTTCCAATGTTCTACATTTCTACCCTTTTTTTTTTGGTTATTCAAACTTTTCCTTCTGGGTGTTGCAGTTTTCGCAAACAGTAGTGTAGCTCTATCAACTCATTTTTTATTATATTTTTATCATTTTTTTGTATATTAATTGTACATTTACTATTTTTATATGTTTAGGATAAGTGTTATACTATTATATATATTTATGTAGTATGAGTATTTTGATTTAAGAATAGGTAACAGTTCTTTTATTCATTGTTTCTGGTACTTTCCTAGAATGTACATGGCGTTTATCTGTGGACTAGAGATGCATGCCACTGTGCTGGTCTAAACATTTGTTGACATGGAAGTTTAGAGGATGGAAATGAGTTTAGCTAGGCATGTTAACTGAATAACTATCATAAATTTCCACATTGGAATTGGCTCAAAGGATACTGAAATTGGGTGGATATGACTATGCTTATCTGATGCAAAGATTGGGTTGACGACCTTTTTTTAAAATTAAAAGCATTTATCTATGGTATAAAATGTTACCCACCAGTGTGGCAGAGTGTGATTAGGGGCTGCACACTGGATTGGGGAAGTACAACAGTACTGGGCACAAACCTAGGTCCCTGCACACCAGCCATCCTGACTGTGGTTTTTAGGCAGTTTCCCACAAAAAATACACTTATCACATGCTAAACATACACATCAGTGACAATACTTTCCCTATTAGTACTTACTGACCTGGCAGTAGGTATAAAATGCTTGGCATCATCAAAGGCATGCAGCCGTAAAACCATACCTACAAATTTGACCAAACCAATCATGGATGAGTTAAATTCATTGAGTGCAGCCAACTGCAAAATGTTGGGAAAGAAGAAAAACAGATCTATTGAAGAAGACATGAAAGGCTTTTGGTTCTGATGAGGTTTAGGTGATACGTCATATTTAATTGTAACAAACATTCATTTGGCTAGAAATAATAGAATATATGTCTGGATCTCACAGAACTTTTATTTTCATAAAGGAACATTGCACAGAATTTATGATTTTCAGTTGTAGAACATTTGGCAGCTGCCATAGTGCTGGTATTGCCAAAGGTATACCTGACTGTGGCATTATTTAATTTAATTCAGTTTTACTGATGATATAAGATACAAATTGGAAAAAAAAACATCATAGCAGTATTCTGTGGAATTAAATATAATTAGGCCAGAACGTAATAAAATATGTATCTTCATAACCCTTAACAGGTTGAATAAAGCAAAAAAATGAAATAGGTAGATGATGCCGAATGGGATGAGAGTTCGTAGAAGTATGATACATGAACATTCAAATGTCATAGGTCATTAGCATCAATTGTAAACATCTAATGCTGGAGGTATAAGAGAAATGTTAGTCCAAACACCATGCATGGTGGGTGAGCAGTTACATTTTGGCCTCGCATTTGGAAGGACGCAGGTTCAAATCCCCGTCCAGGCATTCAGATTTGGGTTTTCCTTGGTTTCCCAAAATCACTCCAGGTGAATGCTGGGATGCTTCCTTAAAATGGTCATGGCTGAATTCCTCCCTTTTCCTTGTCCCCAGTCCTTTCCCGCCTCTAATGACCTCAACGAGATGTAAAGCCATAAAAAAAAATTAGTCTAAAGTTTGTTTATTTATGCCTCTGTCCATGTTTTATATAAATAAACTTTGTTTCAGAATTCTCAGGAAGCTCAGTGTTTAGCCAATCAGCTGCAGATGTATTATGGTCAGAACAACCAGAAGCGGAATAACCTTCTTGAACGCTTTACATTCACTCCAAATGACTTCAAACATATGGATCTTATTGCTGAACTAGAATGCATCAGCCTGTAGTTGCAAACATGCTTAAACTGTTTATGTACATACTTGTAATAGTGCATTGTATTTAAATATTTTTTAAATATATTTATTTGTTTAATATTGTCCATTTGTATGGTGACATTTTTGACAACTATTTTGTTTTTGTGGTATATATATATAATTTTTCTGATTTGTAGAATTGAGATTTGTGGGATGTTTCCGAGATAAAATACCATGACCACAAGCTGGCACTTGATTTCATGCATAAGGGAGTGGGAAAAATTTTCTTCTGTAGGTAAAGGTGTCAGGGATTGGAACAAATCACCAAGTGATGATTAATTTACCAAAAACAGTGATGGAATTTAAAACTTAAATTTATAAATCACAGTCGAAAATGTGGAAGGAATTTAACACTCAAATTGTATAAGACAATTTAAAAAGGGGGGGGGGGGTAATTAGATGTCAAAGGGGATTGCCACTGCAGTGTGTGCTTCATTGTAATTAAATTAATAATATTAATGATAATAAAATCTGTTTATATTTTTCACATCATATATTTGCCTTGAAAATGTTTAAGAAGGCAATTTGTTATTTTTTTTTCTGATTTTTGGCATGGCTCTAATAATTCAGCAGTAAGAATGACAATGAATTTGAAACTATCTATCTACAACACGTATCTCTTCATGATTAATAATTCTACATTTAATTTCAGTAATAATGTTATAAAAGAATGTAGTGACATATTTGAAGCAGGAAAAAACTTTTATTTCAAGCAAAAAACATGTATTGTACAACATGAATCAACAAATAGTTTTTTCAACGTTTCCACAAATTATGAAGCTGGTATATTTCGAACTGTGAACGCCTAAATTTCAGGGTGTAATGTTTTCAGCAGGGATATATTTTTCAGTGGAAGTATTACATTTTAGCTTAAAACATTTAATGCTAGCGTTTGAAATTAAATTTCTCTGTTACATCATTATACACATTCTGGAAGATATTTTATACATTCCTATATCAAAAATTTAATTTTGTAACAACTGTGGAAGCTGTTTTGTAATATTGAAACGGTTACTTTTTTAAAGTTTTAAACTAACTATATTCCTTTCTTAAATGCTTCCATTCTTTCAGTATAATGGTTCTAACTCCATTAGGCAAAAAAGAAGTGATTTCTGTAGTAGCCGTTGTCACATCAGGGTTTGGTTTAAGTGGAGCCTTGGGCTGATGTTCATAGAGAATGGTAAGGATGGAGTGACAATTGTTGATAGTGATAAAGAGATAAGTATGTTGTGAATTTGTGGTGTTACTATTATTTCAATATTATGTATTGAAGATAAAATTGTGATACTCCTATTGTCGTTATACTAGAACACAGACATAGTTAAACAGGTAATTTCCTTGCCTCCGTGATTTTAAATATTATTGTATATGAGAGCATGTTAATTGTAGTGTGTTAATAAGGGGATGATAGAGAGGACAACGTGAAACCCATTACTAGCCTATTTAATCCTACTCTGAAATACACCTACATAGGTGCTGCCATATTTACTATCCCCATTGACTGATGAATCAGTATCATATATTCACACTCCCTGTGTACTGATGAAAGCTTTCGCATTTAATCTGATGACTGATAATTAGGTAACTAAGGGTGTTGTCACTGGAGTGTGTGCTACATCGCAATTAAATTAATAATAGTAAATCAATGGAGAAACTGTGACTCTGTTGCAACCATTTATGGATGGCTTGAGTATATAAAAGGGGTGATCAAAAGAATAGGTACGAAATGACACTGTGGGTACAAATGTAGACTTTATTCCTGTGGCCATGATGAGACCCCGTCCTTCACAGCATCCTTGAGTATGTCGTCCGAGTTGAAGCGCTTCCATTTCAGGTGTTTCTTCAGTGGACCAAACACATGGAAATCGCAGGGCGACATGTCCGGACTGTAGGGTGGATGGTCCAACATCTCCCACTTGAACTTGGCCAGTTCCATGTGTGTGACTCTGGAGACGTGTGGATGTACGTTATCATGGAGCAGAACCACACCCTCCTTGAGCAGCCCCGGTCTTTTGTTCTGGATGGACCTGTGTAGGCGTCGGAGTGTCTCACAGTACACATTCCCCACCTGTACGCCATCCTGTCCTCATACGGACTGCCGCATCATTTGGACGCCGCTTTTGATAAGAGCCTCTGCTCTCTACTGCGAATGCGGGTGCCCGCCCATGCTCCGATCCCAGTCACAGACTCCAAACACATCCCGAGATGTCTCGCTATGTTCTCCCATGGCAGAATATGCAAATATTTAACTGTTACGTTTTTACGTCATTTCGTACCTTTTCATTTGATCACCCCTTGTATATATATATATATATATATTTTGATAACACTTGAGTTCAATGTGCAATCCCTACGTTGTATTTTCATAAAGATTAGAAACAATAAGACTTGTGTAGAATCTTCTGTTCTTTACCTAATTATGACACCTAAAAGACTAGCATCATTCTTCCATTCTTGATGTGGGCTACCTGCTTCCTAGGTGTATTTATAAATAACAAGGTGAACTAGAAGCAATATAATCAGCAACTTCTTAAAAAAATATATCAGTAACATTTTCTTTGAGGATAGTAGCTAGCAATTGTTGATATAGAAACAAGGAAGTAGACATATTTTATTTCCTGCTCACTTATGATATCTCATTCTGGGGAAACTCTTTACAGGCACAGGTGGTATTTAAATCACAAATATGTGCTCGATGAATTATTTCTGGAACAAGCACATGGATTTTGTGAAAAAATTTGTTTAGAAATCTAGGTATATTTACAATGCCATCATTTTAGTGGAAACTCCTGAATACTTCAGCTTTAATAATACTAGGAATAAATACAACATTCACAAAGATTACAAGCCATTTTCAATTGTACAAAAAGGGATAACATTCACTGGAGCTTCCTCCATTCAGTATTCTACCATCAAAATAAAATCCTATCTATGAACAATTTCAAACTCGTAATGAAATTCAGACATCCTCATATCAGTAGGTTTTGTTATACTGATTCCTGTGTATGCTAAAGTTGAATTAATTTCATAACCCTGGAATGTGTAAAACGTTTAAACTTATCATAAAATCAGCTATCAAAGGCTTGTAATATCAGCAATCATACATTTTATATTTATAAGAAACATTGAAAGATGTATGCTTCAGAATGGAAGTAAATTATTGATTGGTATTCATTTACCGGGGTGTAAGGGTTTGGGAGAGGCTATATTAGCCTTTTCCAACCAAATGTCAACCTCTCCTTCACGTGGTGCACCCTGTTTGCACCGACGAGGCTCTGGCGACTGAAAGATTCCCGGTATAACGAATCACCCACTGCTTGCCAACGGCCTCTGAAAGGAGAGGCGGAAGAGCGGGGAGCGGTTCAGGGCACCCTCTTGCCCTTGGGGTTGGAAACGGCCCCTAAAGGCGGATGAATCAGAAATGATCAACGGCATGGGGATGCAGAAGGCAACGGGAAACCACTGCATTAAAGACCCAAAGGGTATCCCGAGGACATGTAATCCTCTCAAATTACATATATCATGATGGCTTCTTCCTGGGTAAAATATTCGAGAGGTAAAATAGTCCCCCAATCGGATCTCCGGGTGGGGACTGCTCAGGGAGGAGTCATCAGAATGGATAGAAACATTCTACGAGTCGGAGCGTGGAATGTTAGAAGTTTGAATAGGGCAGGTAGGTTAGAAAACTTGAAAAGGGAGATGGAACAACTTAAGTTAGATGTTGTTGGGATTAGTGAGATTAAATGGAAGGATGCACAGGATTTCTGGTCTGGGGAACACAGGATAATTAGCACACAAGCTGTCAATGGAGTCACTGGTGTAGGATTTGTAATGAACAAGAAAGTAGGGAAACGGGTGAGTTATTATGAACAGTTTAGTGACAGGATTATTTTGATGAGGTTAGAAACTAAGCCCGTCCCAACCACATTAGTACAAGTGTATATGCCAACGTCACAGGAAGATGATGAAGAAATAGAAAAAATATATACAGAAATTGAAGAATTAATCCAATATGTGAAGGGGGAGGAAAATCTAATAATCATGGGTGATTGGAATGCAATAGTGGGAGAAGGAAAAGAGGGGAATACTGTAGGAAGTTTTGGTCTAGGAGAAAGAAATGAGCGTGGAAGCAGGTTGCTAGAATTTTGTGAAAGATATAAGCTAGTAGTGGCAAACACACTGTTTAAGAACCATGCAAGAAGAATATACACCTGGAAACGTCCTGGGGATACAGGCAGATATCAGCTAGATTACATCATGGTCAAACAGAGATTCAGGAATCAAGTTCTAGACTGTAAAGCGTACCCAGGAGCAGACATAGACTCTGACCATAATTTGATAATAATGGAGTGCAGGCTGAAATTTAAGTGAATAAAGAAGCAGTATAAGCAGAACAGACTGGAAGTGAATAAACTGAAACAATCTAGCACGAGAGAAAAATTTGCAGAAATGGTAGACTTGGGTCTAAGAAATAACTCTGAAAGGAGTTCAACCGAGGACGAATGGAATGCATTAATGACCGAAATAATGAAAGCTGGTAAAGAAACATTAGGCTTTAGGGAACAAGTTGCCCGAAAACCTTGGATAACAGAAGAAATTTTGGAGCTGACGGATCAGAGGAGAAGGTACAAAAATGCTCAGGATGAAGCAGGAAGAGAGCAGTACAGGCAATTTAGAAATCAAATAAATAGGGAATGCAAAATAGCAAAAGAAAAATGGCTACAAGCAAAGTGTGAAGAAGTAGAAAAGGAAATGGTCGTAGGTAAAGTAGATGTTGCCTACAGAAAGATCAAACAGAATTTTGGAGAAGTGAAGAAAAGAGGTATGAACATTAAAGCTGCCGATGGGAAACCTCTTTTAAGCTCAGAGGATAGAGCTAACCGATGGAAAGAATACATTGAGAAACTGTATGTTGGGGACGACTTGAACAATAGTGTAATGGAAAAGGAAGGTGATGTCGACATTGATGACTTAGGAGATCCTGTTTTGAGGACAGAATTTAATAAAGCTCTGAATGACTTGAAAGCAAATAAGGCAGTTGGAATTGATGAGATCCCTGCAGAACTTCTTAAATCCCTAGGAGAGGAAGGAATCGAAAGATTATTCAAGCTGATATCAAAAAGTTATGAAACAGGAGAAATTCCAACTGATTTTAATAAAAATATCATCTTCACACTTCCAAAGAAAGCACAAGCCGACAAATGTGAGAATTATCGCACCATTAGTCTAACATCACATGCTTCAAAATTACTGACCAGAATAATATACAGAAGGATGGAAAGGGTAGTAGAAGAGATAGTAGGTGAAGATCAGTTTGGGTTTAGGAAAAATCGTGGTACAAGGGAAGCAATTCTGTCTTTAAGATTAATACTAGAAGGGCGGATCAAGAAAAACAAAGATACTTTTATGGCATTTGTTGACTTAGAAAAAGCATTTGATAATGTTAGGTGGGACAAGATGTTCAAAATTTTAAAGAAGTCAGGTCTAAAGTATCGAGATAGAAGAATACTCTATAAACTATATAAGAATCAAGTGGCTATAATAAAAGTAGAGAATCACGAGAGACATGCGTCAGTTAAAAAGGGTGTGAGACAAGGTTGTAGTCTGTCCCCGTTAATATTCAACTTGTACGTAGAAGAAGCAATGAATAAAGTCAAAGAACAATTTCCATGTGGCATAAGTTTTCAGGGAGAAAAAATCAGTATGCTACGATTTGCTGATGACATTGTCTTGTTAGCAGAGAGTGCTGAGGATATTGAGAGGTTACTTAATGGCATGAACAAAATACTGAAGGAAGATTTTGGACTGAATATAAATCAAAGCAAGACAAAAGTGATGAAATGTAGCAGAAATGATACCAATACTAGTAGATTAAATATAAAAATAGGATCGGATGCAATAGGAGAAGTAAGTGAAATCTGTTACTTGGGAAGTAAAATTACAACCGATGGCCGAAGCAGGAATGATGTTAAAAGCAGAATAGCACTAGCAAAAAGAGCATTCATGAAAAAGAGAAATCTTTTAGTTTCAAATATTGATCTAGGAATTAGAAAGAACTTTTTAAAACTCTTTGTGTGGAGCACAGCACTTTATGGTAGCGAAACATGGACTTTAGGAATACCGGAAATAAAGAAAATTGAAGCATTTGAAATGTGGTGCTACAGAAGAATGCTGAAAATTAAGTGGACAGACAAAGTAAGAAATGAACGAGTTTTGGAAATGATGGGTGAGAAAAGAAGTTTGTTGAAGAAGCTTACGGAAAGAAGAGACAGGCTGGTAGGTCATATTTTGAGACATGCTGGATTTGTTAATTTGATAGTGGAGGGAACAGTTGAAGGTAAGAACTGTAGAGGAAGACAGAGATTAGAATATATGAACAGATAATTGAGGACGTGGGCTGTAAGGGGTATGTAGAAATGAAGAGGTTAGCACAGGATAGGAAAGGATGGAGGATTGCATCAAACCAGTCGAAAGACTGACGACAGCAAAAAAAAATAATTCATTTACCTAAACTAATAATTAAAAAGAATGTTTTTTCTGTTTCAGAACATTGACATTTAATACACCATAGTTATAGCAACCAATAAACATTTCAAAAAAGAAAAGCGATTGTATACAAATCTTACATTCTGTTAATCCAGAGCAAATTGTTGTCAGTTATCAAATTAAAAAAATATTTTGTCCCAAGATAAATAAAATGAATGTTAAAAGACCATATTAAAACAATGAGATTGTTTTATTTGATGTTTTGGATTTTTTTAAAAATACTGTGTATTTCAGTAAATATTACATGTCAGAGGAGAAGACAACACTACATGGAGCAATACACCATAATACAATTTTATAATGTATCACTCTTACTCTTGACAAGTGTTGTGTGAAACTAAAATTGTGATCGAAAGCGGAAGTTTACTTGTTTACATAGAATATTGAACCACTCAGTGTTTCCTCCTACAAAACTAATCTTCTTGCTTTTTCTTTTACTGCCATCAGTCTCTTGACTGGTTTGATGTGATCCTCCATCTCTTCCTATCTTGTGCCATCCTCTTCATCTCTAAATATCCCTTACAACCCACGTCCCCAATTATCTGCTTCATATATTGTAATCTCTGTCTTCCTTTGCAGTTCTTACCTTTGACTGTTCCCTCCACTAACAATTTAACCAATCCCACATGCCTCAAAATACGACCTACCATCCTTTCTCTTCTTTCTGCAAGCCTCTTCCATAAACTTCTTTCATCACCCATCATTTCCAAAACTTGTGGCCACTTAATTTTCAGCATTCTTCTGTAGCACCACATTTCAAATGCTTCAATTTTCCCTCTTTCTGGTATTCCTAAAGGCCATTCTTCACTGCCGTAAATTGCTGGGCTCCACACATAGAGTTTTAAAAAGTTCTTTCTGGGTCCTAGACTAATATTTGAAACTAAAAGACTTCTCTTTTTCATGAAAGCTCTTTTTGCTAGTGTTATTCTCCTTTTAACACCATTTCTGCTTCAACCATTTTTACTTCCTAAGTAGTAAAATTCACTAATTTCTCCTATCACATCTGACGCTATTTTTGTATTTAATCTACTATTGTTGGCATCATTTCTGCTACTTTTCATCATCTTTGTCATGCTTTTGTTTATATTAAGTCCAAAATCTTCCTTCAGTATTTTGTTCATAACATTCAGTAACTTCTCAGTATCCTCAGCCTGTTCTGCTAACGAGACAATGTCATCAGCAACTCGTAACATAGTGATTTTTTCTCCACATTCAGATCTAAAAATATGTCCAATCTGTATATTTCACTGGAGATTACATTCCACACTAACCAATGCAGTTATTATCTTTATGTCTCAGGGTTGAAAAGTGGTTAATGGTTACTGATGTTACTCTTCATTCTAAACGTTACGTGATGTTGAATCTTTGAAGATGACAATACGTGATGAAAATAAATAAGATTAAACGTGAAACCTGATACAATCCGTTAACAGAATTCCAATACTTTTCAATGGGTGCCAGCTAAACACTTTTCGTCGTCTTTTTCTGCTCAACCATTAGGTTGGATGGTACTTTAATCTTGTGAAATTTTAACTGGGCGGTTTCCCCTTTCCTTCCGCAATGATGGCAGCGTGTATACGCGTTTATTGTTTTTGTGTGTATGTTCAGTGTAGCGTGTTGTAAATGAATGAAAGATGAATGTAGAGGATGATCCCAGTGCCTACCCATTCAGGCCTACTGTTTCGAAGTGGACCGCCAGGCATAACATTCGCAAAAGTCGGATGAATTACCATCAACAGTGCCATAGCTGCCGCTCCATACGCACTGCATAGGAACCTTGCACTACCACGTCTACTACCCTTCTGGCCACGTCCACCACGAGGACTCAAACCAGGTAGCCACAAGTAAGGCGCTGAGCCAAATGTCTGGATTATCTTTACTAGAGCTGTAAAAGTAACGAGAAATTCTATACTCTTATGTGTTTGTTACTAAACCAATCAGTACCCGTTACTTTTGATACAATCCAACAGTAGCATGATGCATCGCGTCGTGTACGGGATAACTTCGTTACTATCGTCTCGTTTCTTTTTTTTATATTATTTCTTGTATATTTGGCTTCGACGCCTTTGGCGTCGTGGCTAGAGGTGCATCTATATATGTTTTTATTATCTCTTTTTGTTCATATTAAGCCATTCTTTTGGCCACCTTGGGCGTCTTTTTGAGTGGCTTTGTGATGTGTGTTATTTTTATTTATTTAGCTGTTTTAACTTGAAGGGTCTTGTACGATAGACAGGGGTGTTTTATATTTGTGCCACCTTTGTTGGGCTATTGTTGCAATTTTTTCCAGTTTGTGATCTTCATGGTGTATGGCATTTAGTTTTTGGTTGAACATTTGTGTTAATCTTTTTGCTGTTTCTGCTATTGTTTCTAATCCTGTTGCTTCGTGTAGTTCAGTTACTCTTGGTTTTCTGTCTGCTTTAAGAATTAACCATAGGCATTTGTTTTGGAGCACCTGGAGCGATTATACGTTTGTTCTACTTGTCATTACCCATATTTGACAACCGTTGATAATTGTTGGTAATATAGTTGATTTGTATAGCTGTAGTTTTGTTTTGAGGTTCATCTTGTTGCTTATTAATATGGGGGTATAAGTTCATGACTAGTCCTGTAATATTTCTTTTCCTTTCCTGAATATGTTGTTTAAATAGAAATTTTTCATCCAGAGTTACTCCTAAGTATTTGTGTTTCTTTTTCCATGATATGTGTTCAGCAAATATTCTCAGTTGCTCGTTTGTTGGAGGTCTTCTTTTTGTGAAAAATACAGCTGCTGATTTGCTTGTATTTTTGGTTATTCTATTTTTTCTACTCCATTTTTCTATTTCATTAAGTTGGCACTGCATTCTCTTGATAGTTTCTTTGGGCTTCCATCCACTGGTGTAGATCGTGTGAGTTGTGCAAATTGTGCGAGTTGAACGTTGTCAATTATGGGCAGGTCCTTTATGTAGATGTTATAAAGCTTAGGTGGTTCTCCTGTCTTCATATAAAGCTGTGTATCCACTACGCGCGGCAAACCCTCGAACACTGGGTCGCGCGGCGATACCTGGCTTTCTCCAGGAATCGCCGCGCGAGCCAATGTTCGTGTGTTTCTGTTGACAAGCGCGGCTGCCGCGCGCGGCAGCGCAATCCAGCCAGAGTTGCGCGGCAAGCAATGCAGGCACAGTCAGATTTCGCGACCATGGACGAGTGTGAATAAAGTGAACACTAAGTTTCGACACGCGATTTCAGTTACAGAGAGACTAGTAATAACTTTAAGATTTCTAGCAACTGGAGACTCATATACCTACTACTACTTATAACGTTAATTATTAAGCGGAACCGAAGGTGGAAAAATAAAAATAATCGAAATTTGGTTTTTTGTTCCAAAAATTATTTTAAACTTTCCTCTACAAGAGAAACCTTCATTTTGCGTTATAAAAGTCCTAGAAGTAGAATTATTGCTTTTTTTTATACCCGACATCCTATAGTGTGTGTATGTACTTGTCATACGTTGAAAGCCCTTTGCTATAAATTAGATTTTTGAAATTTAAGGAACATTTTCTCGAAAATTACTCAAGATAGGAACATAAAAATTTTATATGTTTCTCTTTACTGTCCAAATTACATCTCCACACTATTGTAATAAGTCTAGTAGTTAAAATGAAATTTAAGAAAATGTTGTTGGCAGTGGTAATTTGTTTTCTAGCAATGAAACTTATGGAACTCCTCATTTACATAAACTAAATGAACAAGGAGTGTCTGCTATTTGTTGTGGTAATCTGCACATTTACTATTCCACAAAAATTCTTTCGCACCATACAGCTGTATTAGATACCGACACTTTTCGTTGTTCATGGCAGTAAACTGTCGCTGTGCCGCGCGAGCCAACTCAAAGAAAGACACTGCCGTCCCAACTGCTCGCGAGCTAATTAGTGGGGGGCCTTTGCCGCGCGCCTAGAGACCGACAGAGAATGGCTCGCAGCGCGGCATGTTCGACCGCGCCAATGTTCCTGGAAAAAGCCAGAATGTTCCTGGAAAAAGCCAGGTATCGCCGCGCGACCCAGTGTTCGAGGGTTTGCCGCGCGTAGTGGATACCCAGCTTAATGGATGGAAGAATGCTTTCCTTGCCTCTCAACAAAAAAAGCTTCTGTTGTTTAGGAACCTGATAATCAAGCATATTATCGTCCTGTCTAGTATGGTCTGCGTGATTAATTTGTATATCTGTTTTGAGTGCCACACCTTGTCATATGCTTTATGGATATCTAAGAACACCGCAGCAGTGGATTTTCTCCAGTTGAGCCCTTGGCTGATGTCTTCCACTAAGTGCAATAGTTGAAGGGTTGCAGACATTCGTGGTTGGAATCCATATTGCTCTTGTCTTATTGTGTTCGGCTCATTCAGTCTACGTTGCATTCGTGTTAAGATAACTCTTTCCAGTACTTTTGCCATTGAACTGAAAAGACTAATTGGTCTGTTGTTAGCTGGCAGTGAGGTTTTTTTCCTGGTTTTGGAATTGCGATTATTTTTGTCTGTTTTCATTGTTCGGGATAGTAAGCCTTTATCAGACAGCCATTGATAGTCGTTGTTAGAAGAACCAGTCTTTTTTTTTTTTTGTAATTGTTTTAAATGTCTATTTGAAATTCTGCCACTACAGTTGCTTTGTTTGCCTTAAGCCATCTTATGATGTTTTTCACTTCACTTGGCGTGGTCAGTTCTTTGTTATCACCTATTCCATCTTCCATGAATATTTTTGATTGTTTCCCTGATTGTTTCTTCTTCTTTCTTTTCTGTCTTTGTTTGTTGCAAGTCATGTGATGAGTATTGTTCTTCAAAGTATGCTGCTATTGCCTCTGCTTGACTTAGTGGTTGGTATATTGTGCTATTTTCAGATATTATTGGTGCTGCTGGTGTTCTTGGGGACTTTAATGCTCTCACAAGTCCCCATGCTTCTCTATATTGTAATGTAAGTGCTTCCATTTTGTTTTCCCATTCTTCTGTTTTCCATTCTTGTAGCCTTTTTTGCATTTCTCTTCTGTATTGATTCATTTGTCTCTTCTCTTGAGGGTCTCGATGTGTCTGCCATTTTTTACAGTAGTGGTTTTTGAGACGTTTTAGATCAGACAGATTTCTGGGTAAATCATTTCCATAGTCGTTTGGTTGGTACTGATTGATTATTGAAGATTTATGTTCTGCTTGTAAAAAGCTTTAGTTAGGTGGTTTATGGCTTTATTGATCTGTTCCGGCGTGTCCACTGGAACTGTAGTTTTCACTAGGTTGTGAAGATTATTTTTAAATTGTTCCCAGTCCGTTTGTTTGGTGATCTTTGTGGATATAGTTGTATTCTTTCAGTTATGTATCTTTAAGAAAACTGGATTATGATCAGATGACAGATCATTTATCGTAATTGGTTCGATCATACGGCATATGTTTTTCGTTATGACAATGTCCATAACATCCGGTCTATGATGTTGGTGTGAGGGTTTGTGGGTTGGTATTTTTGGTCCCACGATGCTGATGTTCATTTTTTATGCGATTTTTAGCAGTTGATTTACGTGTAGATTTTTCGTCTTTGAGTTCCATGTTAGATGTTTCGCCTTTAAGTCACCTTCCACAAGTACTTTTGATCCTGAGTTCATTATTTTATTAATGTCATCATACAGTAGGTACTCGGCTAAGCTGCTACAATTGTAGTGATACCTTCCTTTGTCTGCGTGTGTATTCTTGTGGCTTCTATGTTTTGTAGGTTATTTATCGTAATTGGTGAATGAGTTAAGGAGGTTTTGATTAGTATGGCTGTAACTCCAACTCTTGCATCTGTTCTATCTGTCCTGTAAGTTGCCATATTTCTTATTTTGAACTTTTCATGTGGCTTTAGGTGATTTTCAGTCAGTAATATCACATCCAGGTTGTATTGTTGTTGGAATGTAGATAGTTAATTCTTCTTTTGAAGTATACAATTTGCGTTCCATATTGTGATATTAATGTCAAGCTTTGGAGTCCGTGGTGTTCTAGCCATTACTGGAATAGAGCCAAAACACTTTGTAGAATAGCTTCCAGTTTTTCCAAGATATCTTGTGCTAAGGTTTCTCTTCTTAGTGTAATTTTGATTATCTCTCGTTTTTTGCTAGTATTTCTCAGTGAGAATATGTTTTCCGAATCGTCGTTCTGGGTCTTTTATTGTTGTGAGTTTTGAGTTACACGTTGGCTGTCTGATGTGC
This sequence comes from Vandiemenella viatica, assembly GCA_031002005.1. Lineage (NCBI taxonomy): Eukaryota > Metazoa > Arthropoda > Insecta > Orthoptera > Morabidae > Vandiemenella > Vandiemenella viatica. The sequence goes on along the minus strand of JARYHS010009091.1, from coordinate 12,043 downwards.
TTTGTTTTCTAATAGCGTTGGCGTAACTTTGTTATTGTTTATTATTTGTTAGTGATGGCTTGTATATGTCTGTAGATAGAGGACGAAAATTGTTTGTCAAATTCCTGTCTTCTTTGGTATTGTTTTTCTCATCGGAATTTGCTAGTTATTGATTTCTTATTGTTGCCCTATTCATTTTAGTTGACAGTGCTTGCTGGTAGGCTCGGCATCCTCGCCAAGAGGCCGGATGATCTCCATTGCATTTTATACATTTGGCTGCTGTATCTCTCGTTATGAGACAATTCCTGGTCTCCTGTAGTCCTGAGCATTTGACACAATGGCTAGGTAGCGTGCTATTAGTTGGCCGTGTGTGCAATGTGTTGGCATCTTTTGCACTGTGATAAGCCATCTTTCTCTCTATAGCGTTCCACATGAATTTTGACGTAATCGATCTCCTTTTCATAGTATATTTCTTCAGATTTTTTACTTGGTGTTAATATTGTACAATATATGGGGAGCAGTTTCAGTTCTTTTCAGTTTGGGTCCCTTGTTTTAAATTGATGATGATGAATGTTCTCTATTGGGTACCCCCTCGACGAAAGTATTTCTACTATTTCTTTGGCGTCGACACTTTCTGGTAGTCCTTTAATTACCACTTTCAATGGTTTCTTGTCTATTGTTTGATGGGTGTAGAACCCTGTCTTCTGTTGATGTAAGTAGTTTTTCACTTTGAAATAATCTTCCATGGTTTCCATGTGGTATTTTACACTATCTCCTCTGAATACTACTTTCAAATTACAGTTATTTGTTTTTTTATTTTTTGGATTAGATTAAATAGATTTCCTGTTTTCTAACTTATAATTAAGTGTTGAAATATGCTGTTTTAGGGTTGGCAGGATTTCTTGACATATCATTTCGTCGTCGTTTCCGTTTTTTTTTTTTTTTTTCTTCTTCTTCTTCATTTTTATCCGTATTTAGAGGAGTGAATTTATTCATTAGTTTAATCTGGTTTCTTGCCTCTTGTCTTACGTTTTGCATTTGTTTTTGTCTTTCCTCTGCCCTTCTTCTTTTGTCTGTCACAGTCTCAAATAGTTGACCATCAGAGTCTTCTCTTTCGGTACAGAAACTAGCCCCATCAAATTGGAATATCTCTTGCTTTGAAAGATTCTTCATGTCTATTCCATCTCCAGATAAGTTTAAATCGTCCATTGAGACATCAGGCATTTCCAGTGTGTCGTCGATAGAGTCTTCTCCGTCAGAGACGTTGCGTTCGCTGATTGATGTTTTCTTACTCGTCGCCATAGTTATCACCAAAAGTACCTATAGTAATTATCTGTCGCAATGCCAGATTTTTACCGAGCAGCTACTCACTTTCACATACACTAGTCCACAGTATAAACCAAATCGATAGCCAGTAACAAGATGCCGTGTCTTCAACAAATTATTAGTCACTTCCGCGTCCGCAAGTCCAGAGCCCAAATCAATTCGATGTCCAGTACAAACACGCTGCGTCGTCAGCAAATTGTTGTCCACTATTTCGTATAAAAAATTCACAAATCCAAAGCACTGCCCAACAATCCAATCTTCACTATACACTCCGTAGCACCCTAACACTCGCTATCGCTGTTCACCAGGAACTCAGGTGTAATTTTTTCTTTACTCGTTACTTTTGATACAATACAAACTAGAATGGTGCATCGCATTCGCATCGAGTTGGGTACTCAGGGCCGCATTTAGGCTCTGTGGGCCCCTAGGCTAAACATGTGGTGCGGGCCCCCTGTCGGCAGTGGCTGGATTCTTAAATTTCGAAATTCGACCATAAAATTTATGGGCGACCTTTTTTTTTTTTTTTTAGCCCTACTACCTGCCCAGGCGATGGTTGTTCTTTGTGATGCGGGCCCCTAGGCTACAGCCTATGTAGCCTATGCTTAAATGCGGCCCTGTGGGTACTTGGTAAAGTTTAATTAAATTGTTTATTTATTAAAATAAGTTTAGGTAAGTTGTTCGTTTGGATAAAATTTAAAAGTCAAGTAATTACCCCGTGGATCTTATAGAAAACCTCTGAATGTGCACGTGATACACTGTAATGAATATTATATACGAAAGAATAATCTAATTTCAAAACAAATACCTGTTTGCATATAAAAAAAGACCTGACCTTTCACCTGACTGTGACATATCTAGTGACAATAATTAATGGCGGTTATTTTTTTAAAAAATAGCCTACTCAAAACCCTGCAAAGAAGCCTGATATGATAATGGGACATGTATTTAACAAATATTATAATCTCATCAAAGTATTTCGTTTTTGAATAGGAGGTTTCACCACTGTCTTCCTTTACTGTTTTCATTTATTTTTGTAAATTTTTCATTTTTTTGTGGTCGATTTGTTAAAATGTCATCACATCGGGCCTACAGGCAAAGTGCTACTGACTCCCGGTTTAATTGTTCCATTCTAAAAATATCAGTATTAAAAACTTGTAAATCAATAACAAAGGTACAGGACAAACATGCCATTAGACTCGCAATTGTTGTTGCGTCGCGGTTAAAACATCAAACATCAAAGCCAGTACCGCATTGCTCAAATGGATCCTACGGTAATAATAAGATAACTAACACCAGGCAAAAGGAATAAAGTCGTTGTACCTGGTTCTTTGTTTATGGAATTCTGAAGCTGCTAGATTTGTTTCTGGAAATTATCGCAGAATGCAATCAGTAACAGATATGATAAAAGAGCTGGAATGGGATTTATTGAAAGACAAGAGGAGAGTGAAGATGGTCATGGGAGTGTACAAGGCATATATTGATGAGACATGGATAGATATTGATGTAAGAATTAAAAGAAATGGTTGGAAGGGAAAAGATGGCCATGAGCACAGGCTGGCACTTGATTTAAGGCGGTAAGGGTGTCATGTATTGGAATAAGTTACCAGGAGAAATTATGAATAATTTGCCAAAAACGATGAAATAATTTAAAGTTAAATTTTGTAGAGGGTAAATGTAGGTTGATGCAGGAAAGGGGGGAAGATGAGTGTGTAGGGAAATTGCCACCGAAGCGTGCGCTCCACTGCAATTTAATTAAATATTATTAGAACATAAGTGCAGAGCTGTATATCACAAACTATTAGACAATTGTTTATATTGTAAATTACACTATAAAATAAAATGGAAGGTATCAGATCTTAAAATAAAGAAATTTCATTATTGTTTGAGATCAATAAACTTTACTAATGAACGATCAATGAAAAATCAGTAACTATCTCAAATTATCCATACAAATTTTTTGTTTACAAATTATGCACTGTAAATTTTAATGTTAAACAAAATAAAAACTACAAAATTAGTCTCTACGTTGTCAAAATTAGTTACCTCGTTAAAAATATCAAAACTTTCAGTAAATAATATTAATTACATCAAAATAATGTTCGCGCAATGTTTTTGTACACAAACATTTTTATTTATAACGAAACAAATTCAAATAAAAATTCCCACAAATACGAGCGTATTTATACGACGAACGATGTTCAAACTTATTTCGTTCACATTCAAAATATGTTTTTTAATTGCGATAGAGCTCATGCACCTATGGTAATTTCCCCACTCATCCGCATTTCTGATTAATGATTTTCTTTTTTTTACTCTTAAAATTCATTGATTGCTATGTCACATTACCTCTGATACAATTGAGCACTAGCATGAAGCATCGCATGAATGACTTCATTAGTACTTTGTAAAGTTCAAGTAAATTGTTCATTGAGTAAAGTAAAATTAAGTAAATTGTTCGTACATTTGACTTACTGCATTGAATATTACATCCTTCAGAATAACACCTACTATCACAATCGCAGCACACTTAAATCAACTAATTTCAAAACAAACATCTGCTCATTCAATCTCTGGGCGAACCGTTCCAGCTCCCGCAGACTTATGAAGCCTCGTTCACATCTACAGACACCGTACGTGGCAGACACGAATTGGCACAGACAAAAACATGATTACATACATTTTATATAGGCGTATTCACATCTACCGCGCGTGAACGGAACGTGTCCGTACAGACACGTGCCGGCACCGGCCTGTATTGTTGGAAAGTAGGTTTTGTCTGAGCATGTATGAGAGTGTCTGTGCGGTTAATATGAACACGACAACGTAACAGCCAGACTGCGCACTACGTGATCTAATTAAATAAGATGAACAACTTAAAATTAATTGAATTAGTTAGAGAATATAAATTTCTATACGACTTGAGTGACAAAAAATATAGTGACAGTAAACGGAAAGATGACGCATGGAAGGAAATTGCAAGAAAACTCCAAGTAAAAGGTAATTAGGTATTTATTTATTAAAATAATTATTACAATTTGTTTACTTTGCTTCTGCAGATGACTCAAAATACAAAGCAAATTTGTCTCTGACATCAGAACCCGTAGATTGATTATTCCCGCCTTGTACTGGTAATTTACTCAAATTACTAACGGCTGTATTTTCTCATTACATGGGTATGGTTATAGTTTATGAAGTTGTGTAGAATGCATGTAATCAATATTACTTTATCAGCATTTTCACATTTGAGCTGGATTTTTTTTCTGTTGTACAAACGGAACTTCTGCATAACCCGAATCTTCTTCTTCCAGCAAAATTGCTATTGCAACTACTTCTTCCATTGAAAAATTTCGGAACATTTTAGAAGTAGTTACATACGTGCACTTTCTAGTTTGTCTGAAAGTGTACTGACCTATACAAGTTATGTCTTTGGCGTGTGATGACACGATATGTGCTGGTAGATGTGAAAACTTATGTCTGTGCCGTGTCTGACACGTTACGTACTGGACACGCTACATGCTGGTAAATGTGAACAAGGCTTGATACGTCGTGTTCGCCATCTATACGACAAATGCGAGTTACGAAACATGCGAGTAACGAAATGAGTTTGTGAGTAACGATTCGGTACTCACAAAGTCAGGCGACGAACCAATTACTCAGTAACGAATACATTCTTACTTTTACAGCTCTAATGTATACTGTACTATAGACCCAAGTAGAATTTAAGTAATTCAGCAAAATTACTTCCGGCACTGATGACTGTCAGTTAAGGCAAAATATTTCGCTTCTAAATTCTGAAGAAAATATATCGCTGAGTCTCACAACTTAATTTACTATTTTCTGAATTCAGATTGCACTTTATTAAAAATGGCGGAAACAGTCTTAATTCAATTATACATATGGGTACATTGCTTTCAGGTTAGTTCTGTATATTTACTAGATGCCACAAGCAGAAGTCCTTCCAGACGTCAATGGGAGGTTTTTGGTGGAGTTGTGTAATGAGTTTGAGTCACTCGAAGTCCTCGGTAAACTCTTCGGCGCGCGAGAAAATTTGATTCCGCCGGCGAAGGTGACGCCCAGCAGCATTAGGTGCGGCCGGTTGCTGCTCCATAGCGAAAGCGTCGGGAAATATTAACTTAGCCGCGCTTGGACTTATGCCGCCAACGTTTTGAACTCATTCACTCTCAGTTTTTACAACGACAGTAACACACACTAACGAATCCATCAATTAAACGGTACAAAGCAACATGAAATGGGACTTGAACATAACTTCCGTCGTAGGCTTAGCTAATTCTAAACTACGTTTTATAGGTCGTATTTTGAGAAGTTGTTATGCTCACACAAAGGAAATAGCGTACAAAACACTAGTTCGTCCGCATTTGGAATAGTGTTGTGCAATTTGGGATCCGTATCGCAAGGGATTGATTGATACGTTAGAGAAAGTTCAGAGGAGAGCCGCTCGATTCGTGACCGCTAGTTACACAGTTCTTATGTACTGTAAGTGTCACAGAGCTGATACGTGAGTTGGGCTGGGATTGTTTGGCGGACAGACGACGTCGTTTTCGTCTGAATTTGTTGGAGAATATGCGAAAATCTTTAATTTACGAGTGCAACGAAATACTTCTTCCGCCAAACTATTTAGGTCGCAATGACAGGAGGGATAAGATTCGAGAAATAAGATGCCGTACTGATTCATTTATGTAATCCTTCTTTCCTCGTTCTGTTCGGGATTGGAACGCACAGAATTAGGATTGGTGCTTAGTACCCTCTGCCACCCACAGTATTTGTGATTTGCAGAGTATAGATGTAGTATGAATTAGAGTATTGAGTTGGTTGTCAAAATATGGCAGTGATGAACTAGAACAAGCTTTTATAAAGCCTAAATGCTTCTCTTAGCGGTTATTCCGAAAAACGAATAAATTTTGCGTTTGTAAGTAAGGTCTTTAAATATAATGATAAAAAGAAAAAGGTATGCATCTCAAAATATTGATAAGAAACTATTCCTTGTGAAAAATCCATAATTTTTTGAAAATTTCTGTAACATTGAAGTGTACTATTAATATCTATTGTAAATTAATTATTTCGTTTAAATTCGTCTTATTTAACCATAAATAGAGCAAAATGCTCTTGTGAAAAGGGGTTCAACTGCAGTTTCTAAATTGTTAGCTACAACCAATGAATGATTTATACTTCTAACGGGTCATGGCAATCACCACGCCTTCTTCAATGACGGATTGTTGATCTTACGCCTAGTAGACGTCAGGGGCATTAGACGCGGGTGAAAACTGGGAGCAAAGAATGGAAAGGAAGTTGGCCGTGGTGAAGGAACCATCTTAGCATTCGCCTAGAGTGATTTAGAGAAACCATGGAAATCTGAAATCTGGATGGCCGGACGGGTTTTCGAACACACTACCTCCGGAATGCGCCCCGGTCTCATAAAACCGGGGGCACTGCAGAAATGTGTACCCATCAAACGGAACATTGAATCTCACTCGTTCCTTCCTGTAGAATTGATGATGTGTTTATCAGCGTGGTAATGTTGTGTAAATATTTGCTCCAAGATGTGAAAGCTATGCTTTGTAAACTTAACAATAGTTAAGGTTTTGCTTAGGTATGAGTTTGTCGTCTGTCTGCTAATACGAATGGCAATGTTTGTATCGTTATTCACCAGTCACTTTGCGTGTTATTTTTCTGTAATTTCCTGTTATATTTATAGAGAGAGACTCTATTCTGATTTATTCCCTCCCAGCACAGGATGATAGTCTCTAATGGTCAGGGACCGCGATTGGATTCTCGGGCCCCGGGTAATCGTTCTTAAGCAGTGACGTAATCGGACGGCGCCCGTGGCAAATTCATCGGATAGACCCGTCCCTCAGCAGGGCCCGCTCTAGCGGTTTTGCCGCCCCGGACAAATAAACAAATTGCCACCCCTTAAGATTATGTTTTTTTTTTTTTTGCTGTTGTCAGTCTTTAGACTGGTTTGATGCAATCCTCCATCCCTTCCTATCCTGTGCTAACCTCTTCATTTCTACATACCCCCTACAATCCACGTCCTCAATTATCTGCTTCATATATTCTAATCTCTGTCTTCCTCTACAGTTCTTACCTTCGACTGTTCCCTCCACTAACAAATTAACCAATCCAGCATGTCTCAAAATATGACCTACCAGCCTGTCTCTTCTTCCTGTAAGCTTCTTCCATAAACTTCTTTTCTCACCCATCATTTCCAAAACTCGTTCATTTCTTACTTTGTCTGTCCACCTAATTTTCAGCATTCTTCTGTAGCACCACAATTCAAATGCTTCAAGTTTCTTTCTTTCCGGTATTCCTAAAGTCCATGTTTCGCTAGCCGTAAAGTGCTGTGCTCCACACATAGAGTTTTAAGAAGTTCTTTCTGAATTCCTAGATCAATATTTGAAACTAAAAGGTTTCTCTTTTTCATGAAGGCTCTTTTTGCTAGTGCCTATTCTGCTTTTAACATCATTCCTGCTTCGGCCATCGGTTGTAATTTTGCTTCCCAAGTAACAGAACTCACTCACTTCTCCTATTGCATCAGATCCTATTTTTATATTTAATCTGCTAGTATTGGTAGTCATTTCTGCTACATTTCATCACTTTTGTCTTACTTTGATTTATATTCAGTCCAAAATCTTCCTTCAGTATTTTGTTCATGCCATTCAATAACTTCTCAATATCCTCAGCCCTCTCTGCTAACTAAGACAATGTCAGTCAGCAAATTGTAGCATACTGATTTTTTCTCCCTGAAAACTTATGCCACATGGAAATTTTTCTTTGACTTTCTTCATTGCTTCTTCTACATACAAGTTGAATATTAACGGGGATAGACTACAACCTTGTCTCACACCCTTTTTAACTGATGCATGTCTCTTCGTGATTCTCTACTTTTATTACAGCCACTTGATTCTTATATAGTTTATAGAGTATTCTTCTATCTCGATACTTTAGACCTGACTTCTTTAAAATTTTGAACATCTTGTCCCACCTAACATTATCAAAAGCTTTTTCTAAATCAACAAATGCCATGAAAGTATCTTTGTTTTTCTTGATCCGCCCTTCAAGTATTAATCTTAAAGACAGAATTGCTTCCCTTGTACCGCGAATTTTTCCTAAACCCAAACTGATCTTCACCTACTATCTCTTCTACTACCCTTTCCATCCTTCTGTATATTATTCTGGTCAGTAATTTTGAAGCATGTGATGTTAGACTAATTGTGCGATAATTCTCACATTTGTCAGCTTGTGCTTTCTTTGGAAGTGTGAAGATGATATTTTTATTAAAATCAGTTGGAATTTCTCCTGTTTCATAACTTTTTGATATCAGCTTGAATAATCTTTCGATTCTTCCTCTCCTAGAGATTTAAGAAGTTCTGCAGGGATCTCATCAATTACCAACTGCCTTATTTGCTTTCAAGTCATTCAGAGCTTTATTAAATTCTGTCCTCAAAACAGGATCTCCTAAGTCATCCATGTCGACATCGCCTTCCTTTTCCAATACACTATTGTTCAAGTCGTCCCCAACATACAGTTTCTCAATGTATTCCTTCCATCTGTTAGCTCTATCTTCTGACCTTAAGAGAGGTTTCCCATCGGCAGCTTTAATGTTCATACCTCTTTTCTTCATTTCTCCAAAATTCTGTTTGATCTTTCTATATGCAACATCTACTATTCCTGCAACCATTTCCTTTTCTACTTCTTCACACTTTTCTTGTAGCCATTTTTCTTTTGCTATTTTGCATTTCCTATTTATTTGATTTCTAAATTGCCTGTACTGCTCTTTTCCTGCTTCATCCTGAGCATTTTTGTACCTTCTCCTCTGATCGATCAGCTGCAAAATTTCTTCTGTGATCCAAGGTTTTCGGGCAGCTTGTTCCCTAAAGCCTAAGGTTTCTTTGCCAGCTTTCATTATTTCGGTCTTTAATGCATTCCATTCGTCCTCGGTTGAGCTCCTTTCACAGTTAATTCTTAGACCTAAGTCTACCATTTCTGCCAAATTTTTCTCTTGTGCTAGATTGTTTCAGTTTATTCACTTCCAGTCTGTTCTGCTTATGCTGCTTCCTTATTCGCTTGAATTTCAGCCTGCACTTCATTACTATCAAATTATGGTCTGAGTCTATGTCTGCTCCTGGGTACGCTTTACAGTCTAGAACTTGATTCCTGAATCTCTGTTTGACCATGATATAATCTAGCTGATATCTGCCTGTATCCCCAGGACGTTTCCAGGTGTATATTCTTCTTGCATGGTTCTTAAACAGTGTGTTCGCCACTACTAGCTTATATCTTTCACAAAATTCTAGCAACCTGCTTCCTCGCTCATTTCTTTCTCCTAGACCAAAACTTCCTACAGTATTCCCGTCATTTCCTTCTCCCACTATTGCATTCCAATCACCCATGATTATTAGATTTTCCTCCCCTTTCACATATTGGATTAATTCTTCAATTTCAGCGTATATTTTTTCTATTTCTTCAGTCATCTTCCTGTGACGTTGGCATATATACTTGTACTAATGTGGTTGGGACGGGCTTAGTTTCTAACCTCATCAAAATAATCCTGTCACTAAATTGTTCATAATAACTAACCCGTTTCCCTACTTTCTTGTTCATTACAAATCCTACACCAGTGACTCCATTGACAGCTTGTGTGCTAATTATCCTGTGTTCCCCAGACCAGTAATCCTGTGCGTCCTTCCATTTAATCTCACTAATCCCAACAACATCTAACTTAAGTTGTTCCATCTCCCTTTTAAGTTTTCTAACCTACCTGCCATATTCAGACTTCTAACATTCCACGCTCCGACTCGTAGAATGTTTCTATCCATTCTGATGACTCCTCCCTGAGCAGTCCCCACCCGGAGATCCGATTGGGGGACTATTTTACCTCCGGAATATTTTACCCAGGAAGAAGCCATCATGATATATGTAATTTGAGAGGATTACATGTCCTCGGGATACCCTTTGGGTCTTTAATGCAGTGGTTTCCCGTTGCCTTCTGCATCCCCATGCCGTTGATCATTTCTGATTCATCCGCCTTTAGGGGCCGTTTCCAACCCCAAGGGCAAGAGGGTGCCCTGAACCGCTCCCCGCTCTTCCGCCCTCTTTTCAGAGGCCGTTGGCAAGCAGTGGGTGACTCCTTATACCGGGAATCTTTCAGTCGCCAGAGCCTCGTCCGTGCAAACAGGGTGCACCACGTGAAGGAGAGGTTGACATTTGGTTGGAAAAGACTAGTATAGTCTCTCCCAAACCCTTACACCCCAGAAATTAGATATAAGCATGTAAATCAAAATCAAGTAATAAATTTGAGGTAGTTTATTGAAAAAAATTAGATCTGCAAATATTAAGCGTCAACAGATCCTGTAAACGTAGTTTGCTTAACCTTTTCCCCTGATGTTCATTCCTAGTTTGAGTGACAGTGGTTCCTGCCTGTGATAAAAGACGTTCAGAAGGTACCGACGTTGCTGCTTTGAGTAAATCATTAATTGCAATTTTGAACATATCTTAATCCAACTAGTATAACAATCATGATTGATTTTAATTTTCCAGCAAAAAAATGTACCATAATCTCCTAATAGTAGGTGTTATTCTATACGTAACAATAAAAAAATGCTTCACACTTTTCAACTCCTCCTTCACAACTTTTGAAATTTTTTCTCATATTTCATCAATTTTTGTTTTGATAGTTAAACGAAATTCAAAGTGCTTCATTAAAACTTAAAACCTTTGCCTCCAACTGCATTAAAAGGTCTATTATCAACACTGATAAAATAAGCAATTGTATCGGTCAGGCGGTCATATTTTTTACCCCCTTTAGAATATTGTAAAACGTCCCAGAGAGAAACAAGAACTAACGAACGCAAACGTAACACAACATATCTGTATATATAAAGATGAATGTATGTATGTATGTTTGTTGGTTTGTTCTTCATACAAATCCACAGTTTTCATCCCATCTCGATGAAAGTTTGCACAATTATCCTTTGAAACAAGGAGAAAAGTACTGTATACATTTGGTTGAAACATTTTCTGTTTAAATAATACATGTTGTCTTATAATTTCGAAAAATTACTGAACGGTGATAGACAGACGCGTAGGATGTGTAGGTCTCTGTATTGTCCTTCCATATAGCGGTATGGTTGCTCAGTGGTTAAAGCGCTTGCTTACTGCTGTTTGGATCGTGGTCTCCGGTTCAAATCTCCGTGCAGGCAAAGGTTTTTAAAAGTTGTTTTTGATCGTAAGAGTCACGCCTGGACCGTCGGTTATTCGGATTGAATGTTTAGATATCACAAATTTAGGGGTTCAATGCGAGGCAAATCGCAGGTAGTCTTACAATGCTGTAGGTGTACACTTTTTTACGTTATAATGATCCCTCAGGGGTTGTTCGCAGTCAGTGTTTGTGTGTGTGATCTGCAGTAATAATAATATAAATGTGGAAGTAAGACTCTGTCCTTTTGTTACATTTTGTCCACTAAATGGCTATATCGATAAAATTTGACAAGAAAATCTGTAGGAAGTGCTCATCAGATTTTTTCCGGTACGATTAACAGTTGTAGTCACGAAATGTTGAGAACTTAACAAATAGTGACCGAAATATATTGGCAATTGATTCTCTTCAAGAGACAGGTTCGAATGTAGAATGATATAGTGATAGCTTTCCTGTCATATTATTTCGACTCGGTGTTGTTTGGGACCAATCCTTCGTTACCTACAACTTTCTATATTCTATTCT
>JARYHS010009090.1:0-15165 GCA_031002005.1 Vandiemenella viatica | reverse complement strand
ATCTACTGTGCTGAATCCTGACCTGAAGCCAGCCTGTTCAATTGGTTGCACTGTGTCCAAGGTGGAACTGATGCAGTTTTTGATGACCTTTGTAAACACTTTGTATATGATAGGAAGGAGGCTGATGGGGCAGTAGTTTTTAATATTGTAACAACTGCCTTTTTAATCATTGCTTTGTTCCAGCTGGATGGGATATTTCTCTCTTCGAGGCATTCTGAAAATGCCTTACCTAGGTGTCTGTAGGTTTCTTCTTCAGTCAATTGGAGTACGTCAATAGATAGGTCGTCATAACCACTAGCTGATCCTTTTTTCATTTCGTGCACTGCCCTTCTAACTTGAGATGAGAGGACTTCAGGAATTGGTGAGTCTGGGCTTGATGTCATTAAAGGATTTTCATCTTGCTTGCTGTATAAGGACTGATAGAAGTTCCTGATATGATCCAATACTGCCGTTTTGTCTGTAATACCTGTTCGTTATCATCATGTAATGCTATTATTTGTTTCTTTCCTATCATTAATCTTTGTTTTGCTTTCTTATAGCCTTTCTTGTTCTCTATAACTGATCTGACCAGGTTTTCGTTATATTTCTTGATGTCAGCTGTTATTTCTTTTCTAATGGTCTTGCACAGTTCAGCATATTCAAGTAGGTTTTTTTTCAGCTTTTACTTTCATTTTCCTTCGTTTATTCAGGAGAGTTTTTGTATCATTTATAATATATACTGTCTATTTATCCAATATATCCAATCTAATACTATTATACTGTATGAGCAACTCTTGTATATGGGTAATTAATTTTTCACAAACTTCTGTAAGGATTTTGATGAAACCTTGCATATTGAACAGAAATTGAAGATCGATCGCCCAGGTACTGCTAGATCTGATGTAAGCAGAAATTCCACCACCTTTTCTCATTAATCTATCACTTATGTACGGAGTATACCTAGTTAATACTATGACATTTATTACTGGTTGAGGGCATTAACTAAGATTCTGAAGCAAGAATTATGTTGAATTGGGAGTCTTCAAATATGGATTGATATTCAACAAAATGTGCGTTTAATGATTGTGTATTTACGTGTGCCACGTGAAGTGCTCGAGGACTCATTTCGACAACGTTTTGCAGTGATACACTGGTAGGGCAGACTGTGCATGTAATGGATTCCATTATCATTTGACCGCTAGCCACATGGATTATAGATGTGTGGCAAGTGCTGATATTTACAGGGGTGACCAAAGGAAGAAAACAAGAATAGCTATGTTAATAGTGAAAATGGAAAGAAACGGTGACTAATTAGAAGGTTCTGTTTATTACTGTTCTAAGGTGCCAACACTCTTAAAATTGATTTTACAGAAACTTGAACAATAATTTTAAAAATGTGTGTTGAATATTATTGTAAAAGAAGAAAAAATATTGCTACAGTCAATACAAATACTAACAGATACTGATTGAACCCAGTAATTGTAACTTTGTATTTATAATAATAAAGGAAAGGGAAATTAACCCACCACATACCAAAGTTGACGGCTGCAATGAGAGAAAACGCGAAGGTGGACAAACAAATATACAATATTTCGGTAACAAAATGAAATCTTCACAGGAGTTCTGCTGGATGGTGTTATAAATAGACAACATTTCGACAGCCTTCTGTGCTGTCTTCATCAGGTCTACTGCTTCAGATATTGCTACCTGAAAATCACAAACTAGACTCATTGGATGACATTCTGTGTGCACACACGTCCAGAGCCTAATGGCCCATTTCTCTACTACTTGAAGGAGGCTATTACCGAAATATTGTATATTTGTTTGTCCACCTTCGTGTTTTCTCTCATCGTAGCTGTCCACTTTGGTATGTGGTGGATTAATTTCCCTTTCCTTTATTATTATTTATATCGCCTAGAAGCTGCTTCGTTTCATCCTAATTGTGTATTTAGTGTGATATGAACTGCCAAACTCATTAAATATGTTCCCTCGTACCCCCTCCCCCTCTTCTAATGTCCCATTCATATGATTAAAAATTTTCAAGATAATGGAACCAAATAAGTGTGTTCAGTGAATTTAGTTTTGGATAGGATGCATCATCAAGGTTATTTTGTTACCAACAACTGCCCTCACAATTCAACCATTTTTGAATTATTTGTGAAGTTCCCCACACCAAAAAGAATATTTGTTTTAGTCTAACATGTCAAGTATGTTATCATTGAATATGTTTTTGAAATGTTGTCACTGTCATTATGGAATATTTTTATTTTCTCACTGAGCCTGGTAGGTGAGAGTGGTGATGCCCTAGCCTGCCATTTGGAAGGATACAGGTTCAAATATCATCCAGCCATCTGGATTTGGATTTTCCGTGGATTCCCAAATTACTCTAGCAAAATTCAAGGATTTTTCCTACAAAAGGCCATGGCTGAACTCCACTCAGTTCCTCTCTGGTCCTCCCCGCCTCCGATGACCTCAACATTGACAAGGTGTAAAGCCCATACTATAAAAGATGAAACAAAAATGAAAGTTAGATATGTAGCTACATGATTTTCGGGTAATTGATCACCAATCCTGCTTCCTACCTTCTTCATTGCTTCGGCACTTAAAAAAATCATCACCTGACCGATATTCCTGAGATGCCAAATTTCATGTAACTGTACAGGAACAAGTGGAGTTATGTCATAAGACCAGACGACAGTTGTCATATTTACCTGCTGAAGTCATTGTACATACATGGTTTATATATAAAATAAAGTATATGGATTATTAAGTAATCCCACTATTCATTTTGTTAATGGTTTTATTTCAGACTATTTTGTCAGGCGAATAATAGGAATAAGTTTAATATAATGGTGTGGTCTCTCAGAACGCAAAAAGCATGAAGGATATAAGAATGATTTTGTTTATTCAATATTGTGGATAATCTCCTGAATGTTGAATTCTTGTTACAAGTCTTATGACTCTTAAACTTGTGCTGATGATGTTTCAGGCAGAGAGAACACAGAAAAAAAAAGATCAGAAATTATGTGGTGATATTTCCACTTTCAGGTCACAACAAAGGATAGCCACAGCACTTTCCGATTATTCTGTTGAAGTATTTGATTTTGAAAACCTGAAGAAGGTATGGAGCTTTAATGATCATTCAGGTCCTGTGAGTGATATAAAGTAAGTATACAGTTGATAATAATAGTTTTAAGGTATTTTCTTACTCAGTAATAAAATTCTTGCCGAAACTAATGGGTAACCAGTAACATACGGATCTGGCGTCAGGAGGATGTGGGTGCGCCAGTCTGGCGATATTTTTTGTAGTATGAAAAACTTTTTTTAGCTATTTGTAAGAGTTATGCTTCTGTGTACATATAATTGCTGCTGTAGTGCATGTTTGGTGTAATGGAGACTAGTAAGTAAAAGTGACTACAGGGATGTTCTGACAGAGCGTGGTGCCTTCCCGATCCTTGTCTCAAGTCCCATCCCGCCTCTAATGACCTTGACATCGATGAGGTGTAAAGTCATAAGCCTGGGTCTAACATTTTGGCAACTACCAACAATTCTGGACTTACTTTATTCCATCTCCGTTTATTTCTTTTTTTTTTTTTGTGAATGCTGATGCTAATACAAAGTTTAAAGAGAGAATTTAAATGTTTATTTCATTGTAGTACAGGCTTTAGTACAAATCTTGCTAGACAAATTGGATACACTTACTGATACAATTTAAAAAAAAAATGGTTAGGCACCAAGAAGGAATGCTTAGATTTGGGCGTAAGGCAGTGCATGTAAGTAAGTGAATTGAAATATAATCTGTGCAGGTTTGCTGCAGATGTTGTTGAAAGACAAGCTTTCGTTGGCATTCTTGGCCATCATCGCCAGGTACTGTGCGCGTGCTCTAACAACCAGAACTTCCATTCTCTGGTGTCGACACAAATATATTGCTCCTCCCCCTGTCTGTCACCTTGCTCAGTAGTTAATGCTGGCTGCAACTTAACCTTGTGTCTGCGATAGATACTGCACACTATCATGTTCGCTGTGATTCTCTCTCTGTAGCATGCTGTGGTCTATTGAATAGCTCAACAATCCAACTATTAGCTGGTTATTGTGGTTAGTTTTGCACTTTTCTGCTAGCGCCATTAAAGAGCCATGAAAAGAGCCTATTGTGTGATTCCTGGTCAGGTCATACAGAACGCACTCTTCTAGATGCAACTTTTCCAAACAAAGGTGTTATGGTGAAGATATTGCCACCGAAAACAACAAATATTGTCAATGCCTTGATGTTTACTTCTTTTGGCAATATAAGCTCCATATCAGAAGGATTACTGAT
This sequence comes from Vandiemenella viatica, assembly GCA_031002005.1. Lineage (NCBI taxonomy): Eukaryota > Metazoa > Arthropoda > Insecta > Orthoptera > Morabidae > Vandiemenella > Vandiemenella viatica. The sequence continues at coordinate 10,871 of JARYHS010009090.1, read as the reverse complement.
TTTGGACAATGGAAACAAAGAAACTTCCGTGAGACACTGAAAATAAGATAGGACAGGGTAAAAAGAAACAGATACCCGTCACTTACCACAGATGAAGGCAGGACGACAAGACGAACGCGTAAAACACAAAACAATAAACACAATTGCACTACGTGAATGCGAAAGTGATTTGGAATGTGATAACGTGGCTTTAGTGAGGTGTGCACATTGTTCTCTACCACTTTGTTTTAACCACTTGAAATTCTGCATCTGCACTTTTAGGACTAATATAAGCACTATCGGGTGTGTGGTACTGCTGTATATGCATGTTTTGCACTATATTAAGTACTTTAAGCAGAGAGTTTTTGGCACTGTTAATTGAAAATGTAATGATAAACTGACATCATTGAATTACGTATAATTTTCTTCATATGCTACTGATATCTTGTTACTTTGTTTCTCTCTATTAAAATGTTACTTAAGGTAGAATGCGACATTTGCATGGAATGACACGCACCACTGTTTTGCTTATGATTGCTTGTTATTCTAAGCATGTAATTTAGTGTTTAGTTAGCTTTTGTTTCATCTTTGCATATTTGTTTAGCAGCCCCAGTAGTCAGTCGTTCTTCGGCAGCCGTTACGTGAAGCAGTGCCTTCTGTGTTGATATAATTTAAAGTGTTTAGTTAGCTTTTGTTTCATCTTTGCATATTTGTTTAGCAGCCTCAGTAGTCAGTCGTTCTTCGGCAGCCATTACGTGAAGCAGTGCCTTCTTAGTTGATATAATTTAAAGTGTTTAGTTAGCTTTTGTTTCATCTTTGCATATTTGTGTAGCAGCCTCAGTAGTCAGTCGTTCTTCTGCAACCATTAGGGAGCGTGCATAAACCACGTAGCTCCATTTTGGCCCTCCCTTTCCTCCACGTAGCTCTATGTGGCTTTAGCCTCTACCCCCTCCCCCCCCCCACGTAGCACGTAGATTTTTTCTCTTTTGATTCCAAAAGCTATTTTGTACTGTTTTCTCTTGTCAGATGATTGTAAATTACTTAAAGAGATAATTAACTGAGGAAAATAAATATTCACATGCTGTTGTGTGTTCTGTTCCTCATTTTAACTGTGAAAAATGTTGTAATAGGAAAGCTACGTGGCCTGGCTCGGAAATCTCCCTCCCCGCCCTCCCCCACATAGCCCATCGTAGCCTTCCAGCTTTTAATGACTTTCGTGCCAATTCTCTCTCTAAGAGCCGCACTAAAAACCCTAAGAAATTTTGGTCGTATGTAAAAAAAAAGTTAGTTGTAGAGAGAACAATAAGCCAGTTCTAATAAAAGACGGACGGGAAGTTTAAGACAGCCATGACAAGGCTACTGTATTTAACACCGAATTAAAAAATACATTCACATGTGAAAATATGGAAAACATTCCCACTTTACCACATCGTGTGGAATTAGAGATGGATCCGATAGAAATTGATAGCGTAGGTACTGTAAAGCAATTAAAACTCCTGAAGTGGGGGTAAAGCGCCGGGTCCCGGTGGTATACCGGTAAGAGTATTTACTCAATACGCGGAGGATATTGAACCATTTCTGTCAGATATATTCTGGAAATCTTTAGAAGAGAAAAAAGTACCTTCTAGCTGGAATTAGCCCAGGTAATTCCCGTTTTCAAGAAAGGAGATGGAGTGATCCTAGGAATTATCGACCACATATCTCTAACATCTGTCTGCAGCAGAATTCTGGAACATGTCATATGCTCAAACATTATGAAGTTTCTAGATGAGAACAAGTTACTTACACTGTGTCAACACGGATTTCGGAAGAAGAGATCGTGTGAAACACAATTGGCCCTATTTTCCCATGACATAATGAAAGTTATCGATGCAGGTTCGCAAGTTGATGCAGTTTTCTTGGATTTTCAGAAAGCTTTTGATTCTGTGCCACACAACCGATTTTTAGCGAAGATTCGAGCTAACGGTATTTTGGCTCAGATTTGCGAGTGGATACGTGATTTTCTAACTGGTCGATCACAGTATGTCGTTGTTGACAGGGAAGCCACTTCTAAGATAAATGTTACTTCGGGCGTTCCTCAAGGAAGTGTAATAGAACCACTTCTTTTCTTAATATTGCCGCATGAACGCCAGTGTACCGTCTGCCAGCATGGCGCAGCGGGTAGCGTCACGAATTGCGGTACCGAAGGTCGCCGGTTCAATCCCGCCCACTGACAAAAATTATTTAATTCTGTTTATTATTTCCAGAAGATTCTACATGTTTCCTAAGGTCACTTGTAACTTCTACACATTTCATTTGTTAACTACTCTTGTAATCTCTAGTACGTTCTATCTGTGTATAATAGAAGAGCATTCTGCCCAAGAGGCAGTCAGTGCTGCGTGTATGTTTGAGTTCTCAATAACCTGTTCTCAGTTTAAGTGCTGTGTTCATTGACAAGTAACCTTCGAATTCACACCTGCCCCGGTTGCAACGCGACATAGTTTGGTGGAGGCGCCGGGTACCCTGTGCAACAGCTGCATCATCGTGGCTCCGATTAGGCAACGTAAAAGTCGCCGCCTACACGGACTGGAACCGGACTACAAAGGATATACTCAGTACGTCCTTCCGAAAGTCCGCGTCATTAGGAAACCCTGGCGGCAAGCCAGCTGCATTCGACACCCATCGGTGTTCTCTGGAGACGCTGGACAGGACCCTAACAAATGGCTAAAAGGGTTCGACCGAGTCGCCAAGTACAACAGGTGGGATCATACCATGTGCTTGGCAAATGTTTATTTCTATCTGGACGGAACCGCCCAGCAGTGGTTCGAGAACAACGAAGATAAACTGAATAACTGGGAAATGTTCCAGACGGAACTTAAGAAAACGTTTGGGGACCACCAGCGACAAATCCGCTCGGCGGAAGAACAACTGAAGAACCGGGCCCAACAACATGGGGAGCCGACGCAATCTTACATACAGGATGTTTTGGCCCTATGCAACGTAGTCAACCCGAATATGACTGAAGCCGACAAAATCACGCACCTAATGAAAGGTATTGCAGAAGACATGTACAAGCTCTTCTGATAAAAGACGTCGCTACGACGGAAGAGTTCATCAAGTGGTGCCAGCGGATTGAGGAGATGCAACAAAGGAGGGTTGGGCGAAAGAAGTATGACAGACTTCCCAACGTAGTCCCTATGGCAGTTGTGGAAGACCAGCACGACTTGCGTCTCTCATACGACAAATTGTGAGAGAAGAATTTACAACAGTTCATGGCAGCTGGGACTCTTGAACCGAGTGAGCATCAGATCATGGCCATGAATGTAAGCCCAGTGGGTCATGAAGGAGCCGACGCGGCGGAAAAGAGGTATTTCAGACAATAGCTCCTGTCTGCCGAGCCAATCGCACTCGACGTGAAGAATGGCCTCGCCCTGATATGACGTATGCTGCAGCTGCCAAACGGCAGCCTAGGAACCGGCCGACACGCCACAACCAAATCCTCCGGCACCTATGACGTCCCGCAGACGAACGGACGTCTGGAGGACAGAAGACAACGCGCCAGTATGTTTCCACTGTGGGCGCCCTGGACATGTCGTACGATACTGCAGAGAGAGAAGACGAGTATTGACGATTATTTTGCCGCAAGATGCTCTGTTACTAGTACCGACAACACGCTGGAGGAAACAACTATGGAACTGCCAATAGGGTCCGGCCTGACCAAGGAACAACACCACCGGGTGTTAGCTATACTACGCCAATTCTCTGGTGTATTCACACCCCAGCAAAAAAAAGGTCAGACGAAACGGCCCACGATAAAGGCATCGTATCAATACTGGGGGATCATCCGCCCATTAGCCAGCGCTCGTTACCGATTTGTCACCAGTCGAAAGGCGAATAATTCGAGAGGAAGTGGAGAAGATGTTGCAATAATGACATTATTCAACCCTTCGGAGAGTCCTTGGTCATCTCCGGGGGTCCTCGTAAAGAAGAAGGATGGTACGTGGCGATTCTGTGTCGACTATCGGCGGCTGAACAAAATCACAAAGAAGATGTTCCTACCCACTGCCGCGCATGCGACGACGCCTTAGACTGCTTGAAAGGAGCTACAGTACTTCTCAACCATGGACATGCAGACAGGCTACTGGCAAAATCGAGGTTGACGAAGCTGACAGAGAAAAGAACGGCTTTTATTACACCTGATGGCCTCTATGAATTCAAAGTAATGCCATTCGGATTATGCAACGCTCCGGCCACATTCGAACGCATGATGGACAACTTACTTCGACACCTTAAGTGGACGACGTGTCTTTGTTATTTAGATGACATTGTTGTTTTCCTCGAAAAACATTGAAGAACATCTGAGTCGCCTGTCAACGTGCTGAAGTGTGTTCAGACTGCAGGACTCCGCCTCATCCGAAGAAGTGCCTATTTCGTCGCCAAAGAGATAAAAATCCTGGGGCACCTGGTCAACGGAGATGGCGTCCGCGCTGATCCAGATAAAGTAAGGGCAGTCATGGAATTTCCAACTCCTCAGCACATTCGTGATGTGAGAGAGGCTTTCTTGGGCTGTGCTCATACTTCCCGGCGTTTCATAAAAGGATTCTGTAACATGGCACGTCCACTGCAAGAACTTTTGCAGGGAGACGCCAAGTTTTACTGGGATGAAACTAAAGAAAGATCTTTTCCAGGCACTTAAGGAGGCTCTAACTTCCGCCACCAGTTCTAGCCTTATACGACGAGAATGCAGAAACTGAACTTCACACTGACGCCAGCGGTTATGGGATCGGTGCAGTGCTTGTGCAAATTCAGGAAGGTGCTGAGAAGGTGATAGCCTATGCATCAAGAGTATTCTCTAAGCCCGAGATAAAACTACTCTACAACCGAGAAAGAATGCCTCGCAGTTGTCTGGGCTATCAACAAGTTTCGTCCGTATTTATTCGGCAAACCTTTCACCGTCGTGACAGACCACCATTCTTTATGTTGGCTAACCAGCTTGAAGGATCCATCAGGTCGACTAGCAAGATGGGCACTTAGACTTCAAGAGTACGACGTCACGGTGGTATTCAAAAACGGACGCAAACACAAGGATGCCGACAGCCTTTCAAGGAATCCTTTAATAGAACACAACAGCATGAATGGAATTTCAGCCCTCGCTGAATTAGGTGACGTTGCAGCTGAACAGAGGGAAGATTCAGAGTTATTAAGAACCATAGACGCCTTGGAGAAAGGAGAAACCGGCCAAAGGAGAGTTTCAATTGATAGATGGGACATTGTATAAGAACAACTACGATCCACTAGGCCCCAAGTGGCTTCTGGTCGTTCCAGCTCATCTCCAGCCAGCTATTCTCAAGTATTTCCACGACGCTCCAATATCCGGTCATCTGGGATTTGTGAAGACCCTGGACCGAATCCGACGCAGGTATTACTGGAAGGGTCTCTACCGATCTGTCAAGCATTATGTGAGTCACTGTAAAGAGTGCCAGCGACGGAAACATGTGCCGCAATTACCTCCAGGTCATCTAGTACCAATTCCGCCTGCAGCAGTTCCATTCCACCGAATTGGGATCGACCTTTTAGGGAGGTTCCCGAAGTCGACAGCCGGTAACCGATGGATAATAGTCTGCACCGACTACCTCACGCGCTACGCTGTCACCAAACCTGTGCCGACTGCAGAAGCTCCAGAGGTTGCAAAATTTCTAGTAGAAGACATTATTTTGAAGCATGGAGCACCACGTGTGATGATATCCGATCGTGGAAAGGTATTCCAGTCAAGACTAGTATCAGAGGTCATGTCAAGATGCGACGTTGTCCACAGGATGACAACTGCATACCACCCTCAGACAAACGGTCTCACAGAACGCTTCAACAAGACATTAGCCGATATGCTGTCGATGTATGTGGATGTTGAGCAGAAGGATTGGGATACAATACTGCCAGTGGTCACATTTGCTTATAATACAGCAAGGCAAGATACGACAGGCTTCACTCCGTTTTTTCTGCTCCATGGCCGTGAAGCTGAGACCACAATGGATACGCTGTTCCCATTCCAGCCGGACGACACTCAGGATGACTATATAAAACAGCTCATTACCAGGGTCGAAAGAAGCAAGACAGCTGGCTCGCATACGAACACTGGCCACCCAGGAGAAGGACCGTCAGCGGTATGACGGCAAGCACCGACCTGTTGCGTACAACCCAGGAGATCTCGTATGGATTTTTACCCCTGTCCGGAAGGTTGGGCTATCAGAAAAGTTACTGAAGCGGTACTTTGGTCCGTATCGTGTCATACGCCGCCGGTCAGACGTCACATACGAAGTCGAGGATTATGAGCCGTCTTCGAAACGACGAAAGCGAAGGGACATTGTTCACGTCCTCCGCATGAAGCCTTACTACAATCCTGACGAGCAGCTAGGCACAACCAGCTTCTTGTTCAAGGACTCTGAGGACGGTTTGGATACTGAGGAAGTCGGACAGGAAGATAATAGTACAACCAGGAGGGGCCCTCCAGAACTGCCATACAGAGGACCCACGACAAGATCAAGATCCAGGACACTTCAGCGTGCCCCAAAAGAAATCTAACAGCGGGACGCTGTTTTCCTCAGGAGAGGGAGCAATGCCGCATGAACGCCAGTGTACCGTCTGCCAGCATGGCGCAGCGGGTAGCGTCACGAATTGCGGTACCGAAGGTCGCCGGTTCAATCCCGCCCACTGACAAAAATTATTTAATTCTGTTTATTATTTCCAGAAGATTCTACATGTTTCCTAAGGTCACTTGTAACTTCTACTTGTTAACTACTCTTGTAATCTCTAGTACGTTCTATCTGTGTATAAATAGAAGAGCATTCTGCCCAAGAGGCAGTCAGTGCTGCGTGTATGTTTGAGTTCTCAATAAACCTGTTCTCAGTTTAAGTGCTGTGTTCATTGACACGTAACCTTCGAATTCACACCTGCCCCGGTTGCAACGCGACAATATTATTTAAAGACATTTATATATGAAGAGAGATTAATGAACCTACTATCTATATTCATAGAAAGTCAATTATTACTACTTTACTATAGAATAGTCCCACCTTTCATCTATTCTGCACGGATGTTCAAAGTACCTAAACTAGACATAGATTAGGCTCTGTGGTGGAACTTCATCCAGATCCGGTGTTGAAATGCTAATGTTCTGCAACTTCGCTTACTCTACCGCAATGATGTTGAATAAAATTTGATATGGAATGTGAATGTAAGACTTCCATATAGGGTAAAGAAGATTAACCATTATGAACACTGTAATACTTGAGGAAGAGAGAAGTTATAACTGAAAGTACAAAAAATAGACTCTAACTTAAGACATGCAGATAAGAAGTAAGTGTAACACTCATCTTGATTTTTTCCAGACATTTTTCTGTATCTACATCAATACTATGAGACTCACATTCATTCAGTCAGTGCAGACATAAATTATCAGTTGCTCTCTAGCTTTCTTCTCAGTCATTTAAGCAGTAAACAGCACAATTACAAACAAACTACTTACAATATTTTCGAAAAAACAACTTGCATCAACAGTATTTGTATCACCACCAATAAAACTACCGTACTTGAATTGTTATGACGAAGTTCATTGGATTGTGGTGTTAAAATTATCGCAAACTATGTGTGAACGAAGGTTATTCCGGAGTGTCTCTAAAATATAATTTCACGGGTTCTCTGTCAGATGATGTTGAAAAAGACGAGCTTTCGGCGGCATGCTCTTCCGCCATCTTCAGGTTTGATGTTCACGCTGTGACAACCAGAGCTGCACTGCCCTTCTCTGGCGTCGGCGCCCCTTATAACTGAGTTTCTTTCACATCATCGAGCAAAAATCCTTGGAGATTATATTTCAAGGCAAACTATACAAACTTATTGAAATTTTTGTATATATTTCTTCATCTAAAATCCTAAAAACTGAGGTGGTAATATCGTTATACTGAGCATGGTGGATTAGCTGTAACCCTCTTGCCTCGCATGCGGGAGGTTGCAGGTTTGAATCCATATAGATTTAGTTTTTACGTGACTAACCAGAATCGCTCCAGACGAATGCCTGGATGGTTTCCTCAAAAGGCCGTGGCAGAATTCCCTTACGTTTGTTGACCCCAGTCCTTTGCCGCCTCTAGCGACTTCGATATCTACGAGGGGCAAAATCATATTTAAATATATATATATATTTTGAAGATGTAAGATTAACAACTGGTCCAATGACTTAGCGAAGTAACATTGATTTATATCGCAGCAGCTGAAACAGTACAAAATCACTTTGCCGCCTCTAATAACCTCAACGTCGACGAGGGGAAAGCCATAACAACAAAACTTTAATATTGGATATCTAAGATTAGGCATTGATCTCAAGACTTAGATTTTTTTTGCTTATGGCTTTACACCTCGTCGACGACCAGGTCATCAGAGGTGGGAAAGGACGGAAGAAATTCGGTCACGACATTTTGAAGAAACCATCCGGCATTCGCCTGAATTCAAGACATAGCGGAGTAACACAGTTTTATTTCGCACTAGCTGAAAAAGTACGATTTCATACTGACTCTACTCGGGGGGTGACTTCAGCTAACATCAAAGGTGTGTCCCTCATACTCTGTCGCCTGCTTATTTGTTTTCGTCCAATTAAGACCGTCAGTAAAATGAACACTACTGACTTCTAAAACATCAAGTAATTTGTTCTACTCATCCGAGCGGACTTGGTGGCCATATTAAATTTTATTCGTACGTGTTATTAATGGTAGCTTTATAATTGTAAGGAATTGAAGGAATCTAAAATTATAGAGGTAATGGAAAAATACATTTCAAAACTGTCCCCCAGAGGTGTATATACGTACCAGCGACTGACATCTTTCAGCTGTGTTCAGACTCGCTAAGCAGAAAAGAGAATAACAGCAGCTCTCGGTCTGTCACCGGGCAGCAAAAACCGCGATGTGGCGGAAAATAAAAACCGCCCGTGTCCCTATGACGGCAATAACTCAGCGGGGAATTTTAATTTGCAGCTCTCGGCATGCGTGCTAGCACAGGTGAGAGCTGTCGGCGGACAAACACCGCCACGACGCGTGGGATCCGCTGCCAACTAATGAAAACGAAATATCAAGGGCCGCAGCGAGCTACTTGTTCAAAGCAGAGTTTAATATGGTTCGCAGATATACATGGCTTCAACCGAAACACCAATTATATATAAATATCATACGCATGCAGTCGTATTGGACCTGCCTACACTTCGGCACATATTTGTATTGTTTGAAATCATTGGGCGCATTTTCGAGTAACATATATAGTCATTGCAAAAGCGGTACTAGAAGAAATAATGGGAAATTTAGATAATAAAAACTTACTAGTGTACAAAAATTAGAACTAAAAATGGAAGACGGGTCATAATAAGCGATCAAGTTTCAAAAATAAATGAAATGTATAACATATGCTACCACCCAAATTATGTAATTATTTATCATTTAAATATTGATTGTAATGATGTACATGATATAATTTCTAAGCTCGAGGAAGTCCACAGATTAAGAAACATTGTCAGTGGGTAGTATTTCTTTGAAAAGAATGAGATAGAAAATCTTGGGTCTGATGGGAGAGATTCTTACAGAAAAAAACGAAGGAAGGTGTGTGTAAAAAGCTTTAGGTTTTAGACTGAGTGTCGCAGTAGAATTATATGAATATATTAGTAGTTAGAGAAGTTATGTACTATAATTGTGTTTTGTTTTGTCTGCGAGCTTTGGATTGATTTTTATTAAAAACAGCTGAGAATATACGCTAACGAGTTGGAATTGTAACTTCTGTAGAATTAGCGAACATTTGATGAGCTATTTTATTTCCATTGAATATCTTTAAATATTTGTTGAAAAAGTTGACGTCTACTCTGTGTACGTGGATCAAAAGACTATATATTTAGGGCCACGTCGCCATAAGATCTAAAGAGTTTCGAGCAAATTAATTAATGAGATTTGCTCGACTTCAATTGGATGAATTTTAAATGTTTGTAGGTTACAAATGCTACAAAAACAATTCTCGAAAAAAAGGCCGAGGCTCGTGCTTGTGCAGTGACAAAAAGTTATGAGATCTTGTTCTTAGAGAAGTCACGATTCTATAGCGTGTATTCACATCACTTTCTGAAACCGAATAGTTTCCCTCGGTGTTATCGATCGTTGATTTAAAAAAAAAAAAAAAAAAGGAGTTGGCCATTATGTATGCCATGTTTTAGTCAACTAGATAGTAAAAATTTTTACGTACAAGTTTATAAATACGTTCATTCCATTACTTTATTAATCTTGCAAATATACAAAATATTTCTTTCGTACCTCTTTCATGTTAGAGAAGCCTTAGAAAAATCATATATACTATGCCTTTCATTTCATAGAATCTTGAATTCGCTCAACACAAGATCTCTTAACTTTTGTCACTGTACAAGCACGAGACTTGGCCCTTTTTTTTTTTTTTTTTTTTTTTTTTTTTTTTAGGTGTGGTTTGAAAAACAGAAAGACCAGTTTCTTTGCTCCTCCGTGGTTGAACTGTCGTAGTAGTGATATGGTGGCACAGTGGTTAAGACGTCTGACTGGAGGTCGCAAGATCCTCGGTTAGAATCCTTCTCTCGACGAGGATTTAACCCGATATCAACTCTGGCACAGCTTTTTTTTCCGGTAGGATTACCGTCTTAGGTAGGGATGAAATGCGCAGCCAGTAAAAACCCTGTCACCAGGTCATTACAACCATACGAGCCTTTACTGTTGTAGTTTGTGCGTAGATAACTGAGATGTTTATAGTTTCTTCCCAAAACGGTATTAAACCACAGCGCACACTTTGGAACGGTCTCACGAAGCGAAATCGTACGGGCAATAACGGTAAACTTGCGATACTCCGAGATAGTTGGGTGGGAGGGGATGATA
>JARYHS010009088.1:0-18999 GCA_031002005.1 Vandiemenella viatica | reverse complement strand
TGGAGCATTACATGCCTAGAGGGACCACTGTCACCAGTGCATCATACACAGATCTCCTAAAAATTATCTTCGGCCTGCGATCAAATCAAAGCGACGTGGATTGCTGTCATCAGGTGTCCTTGCCCGTACAACAGTTTCAACAATCACAGACCTGCATTTTGAGTGTCTTGCTCATCCACCATACTCACCAGACCTTGCCCCAAGTGATTTCCATATGTTTGGACCACTCAAAGAAGCAATGGGAGGAAAGAAGTTCCGTTCTGATGAAGAGGTACGCCACGCGGTGCATGAGTGGTTGCGCGGACTACCAAAAGAATTTTTTTCTAAAGGAATTTATGCACTTTGTAAGCGCTGGAGGACTTGCATTGGGCGTGGGGGAGATTATGTTGAAAAGTGATACAGCTTTGTACCAATTCTGCACAGTAAATAATATTTGAAAAAATATTTAAGGTTTTCATTTGACTCACCCTCGTATTTCATTTTTAGTGTTATATACTTCTTTACAACGTGCGTTTGGTATAATTATTATTATATTATCTATGTTTACATGTAAAAATAATAGTAAACACAATAATAATAACTCATTATGTTTCAATTTTTCACTCCAAAAATGTCTATAGTGGGTCTAAATCTAATATGGGGATATATAATTTTATATGCGGCCCGCGGATGGCCTGATGGAGAATACTAGATCCGAGCATCACCAGGCTCAAGTGATTTTTATGCATTGCAAAAGGCTGTCACCAGTAGAAACAAATTTTGACATTTCTTTTGTTTGTAAGCGAATTTAACTACTCTTCTTTCATTGTTCGCAACGATCCATTTATCAAAAAAAAAAAAAATAATGTGGCCACAAGTTGGCTTAAAGTATTGTGGACTCCTGTTTTTCAACGTTCTTAACAAGGATGCGTGGCTATGCACATGCCTTCGTTCAAGCCAACGCCTGGTCCAATCTTCTTCTTTTTTTTTCCTAGCTGCAATCAATCAAATGTTTAATTGAGGCAACTAATTGTTTGTTTGTAATGTTATCACTGTGAAGTACAGACACTATTGGCCCACACATGTCGTGGCGGTTCGTGACTGAAAGTAGTGGGGTGCTGCTTTAAAAATATAGGCTTTTCTGTTCATGGTAATTGTTAAATCAAAAAATTGTTTTAATAATAAGACCGAGCGATTATAATATTTAGTGTTGAACGTCTTCTTATCTTAAATATTACTTTCTGATGGAGAGACAGCTGTGAAAATTTAAGCAGTTGAATATCACTTACAGAGGCCGTCCATTAATGACGTGGGGTGTTTTTTCCGGATTTTTGCCCCCCGCCCCCACGCCCTTTTCTGGTGAGACTTCTTGAGATCTGGTCGGACGCCCCCTCCCCCCTCTAAAATGAGATTTTGACGGACCTCCGCCCACCCCTCTAATTGACCTCGCAACTTTTTGAGACCCTTTTTTTTAGGTCTCATGCTTCCTAAGGTCGGTTTTTGGACCAAATACCCCTCCTAAAGTCGACTTTCGCATCATTTGTAGACCTTTTTTTTAGCTCTACCATCCTACAAGAATTTCAAAACCTCACGTAAGATTTACGTTGACTCCCCTCCATCCCTCCCCTATGGCGAGGTTTCGTGAGATTTCACCGGACCCCCCTCCCCTATTTCACCTTACGTCATTAATGGACGCCCCTTCAGAGAATTTATTTCTTTTGAATGCGAGGATGCCATAGTAAAAAATTTCTACAAAATATAAAAACAATAAAAAATCGCAAGCACTATAGTAATCGTCTAAATCTAATGCAAATAAAACTAAACCTACGGCGTTCACCCGTTTTACTGAAGTTAAAATTTTATAATTTTCTACGCCTTGTCGACATCGAAGTCATTAAAGGTCAGGAAGATCTGGGGGCAACGAACGGGAAGGAATTGGCCATGGTCTTTCGAAGGAACCATCCCGACATTCGCCTAGAGTTAGTTTTTGGAAACCAATACCAGGATGGCCGGTTGGGGATTCCAATTCCCTTCCTCCCGAATACGAGGCCAGAGCGTTACAGATCACCCACCAAGCTCGGTTAACTTTACTTCTACGGTATACTAATATTAAAAATGCGAAAGTAACTCTGTCTGTCTGTTTGTTACGTTTCTTGGGCCAAACAGCTAATCTGATCATGATTAAATTTGACAAAGTGATCCTACTTGGCATTAAGATGGACATAAAAAAAAAAAAAAATCTGTATATGTAATACATATTGTCACATAATTTTGAAAAATTGCTGAACGGCAACAGACGCATAGGATGTGTACATCTCTGTAGTACGTTCCGGTATAGCAGTTTGGTAGCCGAATGGTAAAAATCATGTAAACCACATTGTGTCAGCAGTCTGATAGTCTGGCAATCAGGTTGCTTGTCGCCGGGAAACCGCATAGCATAATGTGCTGTGTATTTAGTTAGTATCACGAGTTTCTCAGTCCATGGTGAGAAAAATTCCTGCTAAAGAAATAGTATACGCTTTCTTTTGTGAATTTGTTTTTTGGGTTGTTACTTGGTTTGAGGCTGGTAATAATGAATCTATTATTCGTCCACTGTTATGAAACGAAGGAAAAAAATAAGTTGTAACAGCTGCAACCGCTCATAAATTGACACTATATAAATAAACACCGCACCAATCCTGAACATAATTGTACATGTTCATGATAAACATTATGTATGCGGTATTTTCGTATACCGCAGCCACACTCTCCACTCCTCCATCATATAGTGGATAATTCGAATACATAGTTTGCAGTGTAGTGATCTCAACAGGCCATACACAATTTTCGGTGTCATTCGTATACGAGTACATAGGGCGACTTTGAAAGTTGTTACATTCATCACATAAAACCTTTCTTCTCAGGTGTTCAGATTCGTCATAATGTTTGGTTTCTTGAGCTGCACTTCGAGACTCCCTGAGTTTGGGGGCCCCAGTGTATGACACCGCCTAGCACTCCGATAGCTACGCCCCTGTAAACGGAATACTTTACCGCCCATTTCAGTCACGGAACTTGATCGTTTTACTCAAAAATGAAAAACCATTCGAGCTTAATAATTATCCACTCGTGATTGTTGATCCCATCTTGGGAGAAATTAGTTAACGCTGATAAAACCAATCCTATTAATCGCTTAATCCAATGGCCAATACACCATATAAAATATTGATTTTGGTGTTATCATTACTACTAATCCTTCATTCTTTCCTATGTTACGTAACCTTCATTTCAACATACCCCTTACAACTTACATCTTCAATTATCTGCTTCATATATGTTAATCTTCGTCTACCTCTATCGTTCTTCCCGTCGATTGACTGTTCCTTCCACTAACAAATTAACCGATCCCGCATGTCTAAAAATGTGACCTAGCGTCCTGTCTCTTATTGCTGTAAAACTCATCCACAAGCTTCATTCCGTACTTTATCTGTCCACTTAATTTTCAGCAAACCACCACATTTCAAATGCTTCAATTTTCCTTTTTTCCTGGTATTCCACACTGTGATGTGCTCCCCGCATAGTTCTGAGTCTTAGATCAATACTTGAATAAATGCAATTCAATTATGCTAACTAAACTTGTTCATAAACAAGCACTCTGGACCAAAATATATTAATGTAAACATCAAAAATTGTGGCATATTCGTGTGGCGACTTGTTTTAAAAAAAAGCTCTCCTGCCCCGAGCAGCAACCTCACAATGGTGGCAAAATTCATGTTTGATGGGGCAGCAATATTAAGTTTTTGCTCCAGCTCAGAAAATTTGTAAATTCATAGATCCGCCAATGTGTTATTTGTACTGTTTCTGCAGTGGTTGGTACAAATTATTGTTAATTCAGATGAAAATCATGCCTTTGGCAACTTCCATTGCTAACTACTTACAATTCATAGATATTGTTACTTAGATTTCTTCAAAGTCTGATGTATATTAGGTAATTCATTATAGTCCTTCACTTCAACATATAAATGAAAACTTTCCTACCACTTTGACACCTCGTTTCCTACCTCTCAGCAAGATAGATCTTGGTTTATCCTAATGGTCTTACCTTTATTAACAACCATTGTATGGCTAACTTAGTCAAATGTCCTCGAAATATCCGGTGCCACACTATCTATAGTGCCTCTCTTGTCCGCCTAATCTGAAATTACTTGTACATAACCTATTAACTGAATGTTCACTTGAATACCCTAAACCCATGCTGCTGACTTATAAACCACTTCTACTCCTCATAGATATCCTAATGTAGTTTCGTATACAACACTTCTCAAATCTGCTCACCACTAAAGTTGAACTAATTAGTCTATAGTACTCAACCCAATCTCTCTCTCCTCTCTTGCACTATGGTACATTTCCAGTCCTCTGGAATGCAACAAGTCTCCAGGATTAACTTAACTTATTCCACAACCCGAAGGTTGGTTGGATCCTCCCGAAGGAGGCATACTAAGCCACTGTGTCAGAGGTAGGACAGCCAGTTCCTTTCCTTTGGGACCTACAGTTTAACGTGGAATCTGAACCATGGAGCGTCCTGGCATAGCTCATATGATCAAACACAACTTTCAAAATTCCTGTGCCTCCAGGATTAAACTAAATGATATTTCCAGGTATGGTAGAATATCTTTTGTACCTTCCTTTAAGACATCAGTGGTAGTATTATTTACACAAGACCAGAGGCGTAGCTATGGGAGGGTTAGGCAGTGCCGTGCACTGGGGTCCCGAAATTCAGGGGGCCCCCAAGAACAACACAGGGGGCCCCAAGCTCAGCACAAGTCGCCTATGTGGCCTGAGAGCCCAAAATATTCTTTTGCACTGGGACCCTTGTTAACCTAGCTACGCCACTGCACAAGACACATAACATTTTAAAAACACTGCACAGCTCTCTCATACCATCCAGTGATTTTGTTTCTAAATACCCAGTATGTTAATTTTCATTAACATGGGAAAGGTCCTCCTCAGTTAATCAGTTAATTCTCAATGACTCTTTTGTGAGTGTGATGCATTATTGGAAGTGTATAATGATTTCATTCTTCTTTGTTATCAACAATTATTCAAGTTACTTGAGGCGTAATGCAGGTTATTAGAATAGAATAATTTGAATCTTGAACTTTTTTTAAGCTATAGGTTTTCCTGAAGCTATAACTTTACAATTTCCTATGGAGGTCTTTCTTTACCATGCAGCTGATCACTTTAACTCTTCCACTAACAAACTTTTGTCACCAAATAAATAATTTAAGAAAGTTTACTGAGACTTTAATCAAAGGCAGGATGATTTCAATAACAATTACCTCCCCAAAGACCTTGTGCGTATTATTCTACCATTATTTACTGGTCCTGGTGGTGTTTGAATTACAATTATTCCATTTCGTTCATACAGTAATTAAAAATGGCTATCTCAACTTAAAATAATGGTAATTTTAAACACTAAATCTATATAATTAAATAACAGTTTTGTCGATAACAGATTACTGACATCAAACAGATGCCGAAATAATCTTCCACATTTCTTTCCTTTGACAACACCATCAATATTACGAATTTTAAGCATTCTCCTGACAAAACTGTCACCGAGCATGGTGGTGTAATGGTTAACGTTCTGGCCTTGCATTCGGGAGGACGGCGGTTCAAATCCCCGTCCGGGCATCCAGATTTGGGTTTTCCATGGTTTCCCCAAAGCACTCCAGGTGAATACTGGGATGCTTCCTTCAAAAGGCCATGGCCAAATTCCTTCACATTCCTTGCCCCCCATCCTTGCCCATCTCTAAAGACCTCGCTGTTAAGAGACGTTAAGCAGTTAAAAAAAAGACAAAACTGCAACAGATATTATATCAGGTAGAACTGTTGCAGAAGAACAAATGTTTCAATTAGTGTACCATAAATTTTTGCAGCATTTTTCCACTGCACTTCTTACTGTATACAAATGATTTTAGGATTACTACTGGCAACAGCACACTTCATAATTCTAACTTACATGAAAGATGACCAACAATGAATAAAACATTACTGTATTTTGTACGAAACATGGTCATTCCAACTAAAGTTCATATACTGAAACATGGTATCTATGTCTTCCTATTAGCATGCTGGAATCTCATTTGCTTTTGGTAATTATTGCCAGCTCCCTGGTGTTTTTTCATGAAAGTTTCTCTTTTTATATGTACACAAATTTAAATATCAGAGATGATGCAATAGCACCTGTGTGGCTAACAGGAAAATCAAAAAATAAGTACACCAAGGGACTGACACCAGGTATGTGGTAAATATCAGAACAGGAGCTTTGCCATATAAATATAAAATATCACATTAGAAAACTAGAAATAGATTCTGAGGATAAGTAAAGGAGCTGGTAAAATTAATATTACCATAAATATGTTATAAACAGGTGGAAGTGACATTGTTCCAAACAGGAATTGCATTTGAAAAGTCTTGAAAACTCAAAAGACATCATAGTAATGCCATTTCCTAAAGGAGATGAGCCAAATAGGGCTGTAAACTACAGACCAACTAGAATTACCTTAGTGGCAAGCAACTTGTAAGAGACCATTTGGAATATCTGTAAAGAAGGGAGTCACCGGTTTATTGAATCCTGTAACAGTTAACCAAGTAGAACTACTTGCATATTATAATAGTTTTGTAAGCTAAGTATATTGTCAGATTTCTCTCAGATCTACAACCATTTTTTAATCAATATCAAAGGAGTATTACAGGCGCTTTTGATTTTTGTAGTGTCCAAATAACACTGTCCATTCTCTACCTCATCATGTAACAATCTGTTATTCTCAGTTCTCACCATGCAAGGTGTATTTCCTACAGCTGCACCTCAATGTAACAACTCTGAGTTGTAGCATCAAAATCAGTTTAGGTGAAATTATTCTTGGGAATTTAACTAACTTAATTAATTTAACATATTCAAGGTTATGTCACATGAAATCAACAAGGGATGCCAAGATGACAGATTGCTTATTGAAAAATTCTCAAGAGGAATGATGGAAAGAGTAAGAGTATGGTAAGAGTAAGAATTTGGTATCACAGGAGATGGAAGTTAGAACAAGAAATCTGAATGGAAGGGTATTGGGGTCATATCAGAACAATATGAGGTTTCATGTCAAAAATAGCTAGCTTATTGGGTGAACAAACAGAAAAAATAAGTTTCTGTGATGTTATGCAATGGAGGAGGAACTGTTTGTTGAAGATATAAACTGTAGATATATTGTAATATCAAGCAATAATAAATTCAGTTAGGCAGGACAATTTAGTACCTTGTAGGAATTTTATGGAACTCACTTTACAGCTATCGATTAGTATAGGAGATTGAGGGCATAAAAGGAGGGCAGCTAGAGTTGTTTTTGTAAATTACTATGGAACATTCATTCTCCATAGATTACAATATACGAGACTGACTCTGTGGAATGTGGAAAGGAGTAAATTTACAGCAAAATAATTAAACAACAAAACAGATTTATACACCAGAAGATGCACTGTCACAGAATAATATGTATGTTAATTATACCAACCACATCCACAGAACATACCATTATTACTTTTTGTATACCTTTCAAATAAATTCTTAATTGTTTCCTGAATTTAATCTGTATCACCTTCTAGACATTTAAAGTGTGTTGGCAACTTATTGACGATATGTATTCCTTAATATCTGACCCCGTTTTGAAAAAATAAAAGAAAATGATAATTACTTGTAATCCTTGTGAAGCTCATTTTTACTTCTAGTGCCATAATTGTGTATTTTAAGATTTGTTTCAAATAGATTATAATTGGTGACTACAAAAGACATTAATATGTATATATATACTCAGCCACTAAAGTTAAAATTCCTAACTGTTCTGTATGAATTTCAACTGCTAACCCCGCACATATTTCTTATTACTCGCTTCTGGGTTCTGAATACTTTGTCTTTATAAGTTGAATTACCTCATAAGATAATTGCATTTTCTTTCCAGAGGCTGTGCTTATTTTCTGAGCTAGGTTCCATTTACTACCGGCTTACTTGGCCTGCTGTAGTTTTCATGGGGACATGTGGATGTATTGCCATCTGTTTGTGAAATGTGTAACATGTTATTTGTGATAAATTTATGAAATGTGTAGTTTATCAGGCAGAGATTGGAGATCAACCAAACATTTGCCTAGATTGAGGAAAATCGCTTAAAAACTACAGTCAACGCAGCCACCACGAGGGGCCCGGGATTTGAACCATTGTTCTTCTACAATCTGGCATGGTGTTCTTTAATGTGTACAGCGACTCTGGCAGGAGCACATGCCATTAGAGTGAAAATAAACTGCTCTCTTCATACTGAGATCACCTATAGCTGAAATTGTATGAACTGAAAATGTGGCTGTACACAATAACAAGTCAGAGACATGCACCATCCAAATTATATTATGATCAACTGTTGTACATTACTTTTTTAATTTTGGAGAAAGTCATTAGAAGGGTTCAGATCTTTATGACTACAAAAATAGAGAAATATGCAGGCAAATTTGACCTTAAAAATGGGTAAATATGACCTAAAAATTATAAAATATGACCAAACATTTAAATTTATTATATCAAAACATTCTCAATTACACATCATTTATTTTATCTAGTAGTGTCACTTTCATGTAGACAGCATAATTTGCTTCCATCCACTCACGGTACTATTGGGAAATTAAACTTTAAATCATTTTCTTAAAGTCACTTTAATTTCAAATAAATTACAGAAGAGAACTCTTTCATATGTACTAAAATACTCCTCTCCAAATTCCCTTACGTAACTCTGCACTTTCAGAAAATTTCGTTTTTGGTATGGTGGTACTCGCTGATCCACTTCAGATTTAACACTGACTGACTTTTTTTTTTTTTTTTCTCCTTATTGCTTTACGCCTCATTGACGGCTAAGGTCATTAGAGGCGGGATGGGACTGGGGGCAAGGAATGGGAAGGAAATCAGCCATGGCCTTTTAGAAGGAAGCATCCCAGCATTTGCCTGGAGTGATTTGGGGAAACCATGGAAAACCCAAATCTGAATGCCCGGACGGGGATTCAAACCCGCGTCCTCCCGAATGT
This sequence comes from Vandiemenella viatica, assembly GCA_031002005.1. Classification (NCBI taxonomy): domain Eukaryota; kingdom Metazoa; phylum Arthropoda; class Insecta; order Orthoptera; family Morabidae; genus Vandiemenella; species Vandiemenella viatica. The sequence goes on along the minus strand of JARYHS010009088.1, from coordinate 9,930 downwards.
GAGGCCAGAATGTTAACCGTTCACACACCACACTCAGTAAAACACTGACTGAGGATTATTTTAAAAACTATTTCATTGAGACATTGATTGATGCGGATCAACACAGGCATGCTGATGTTGCATTGCCAAGATTAAAAGATGGGCAGAACATTAAATGCAAATAACCTATAACTTTAATTCTTGACTGGTGAATTCTGACCAACTGAGTGAAAATTAGTTTTGTTTTTCCTCCAATGTATAATAGGAGTACAAGTCTGTGAATAATTATATTAATTTCTTATAATCTATATCTACTGAATTCCCAGTACTATTAAAAAATTACCACATTTTTCCCTCAAAATATGACCATACAACCATAAATATTATCATAATATGACCCAAACTAGGAAAATGACCTGAATATACATTTATATCCTACATAAAATACATTTAAATACAATCGGAAACGTTCAATCATGCTTAACTGACCATTACAGCTCAAAAAGAAGGCAGGAAAAAAATATGACTTGTCCTAAAGATCCAAACCCTAGTCATTAGCAAGGAAATAGTAATAATGCTGACTTTATTCCTTAAAAAACAGTTTAACTACAGCACACTGAAACCTATCTGGTACCTCAAAGCATAAAAATATTGATTAGCAAGTGATACAAAAAATGAACTATGTTAGGAGTTATAGGAACACAAGAGGTGTGTGAAAAGAATGTTGGATACAAACATGGTATAAATTAACAATGGAGCCTGAATCAATATTGGTCAAAGAAGTTTTGTGGAAGGAAAGAGATAAATTAGCACTCGATTTCAGTCATGGGGAGTAGGAAAGTTTTAATTTGCCAACAAATGTACTTGAAAGCACTGAATGTAAAAATTTTGTAAAACTCAAAGATGATGTTTAAGAAAATATTGGTATTGCATCAAACACCAAATTTTATCATATGTTCTATTTAATCTATTTCTGTTATTTTTTCCAAATACTTTCCTTACTTTCTTTTAAACAATTGTGTTCATTTCATTCCCTATATTTTGTTATTTATATTACCACTTGACCAATACAGAAAGTGCAAATTCAGCATGTACAGGAAGGTCATTTACCTGCAAAGCTTGTGCAAGTTGCAATTTATCTGCAACAAAAATAAATAAAACTTTGAGAGTGTAATGACACATCACATTAAATTGCATGCCACTTAAGCTTGCGAACTGTTCGACGGATAAGAGCTGGCAACCAGGCAACTAGCAGGAATGCAAGGACACGCAGACAATACGTCCACCCCCATCCGCCCGCGCGACCGGTTAAGCTGGGGGAGGACTCGACTGGGGAGAAGAAGGGAGTGAGCGGGAGAGCGGACTGGCCGGATAGGGCAGACGCTCCAGTAAATTTTCGCGGAGGTGTTAACCGCAAGTTCACGTGCGCGAAACCATTCATTGTGTCGCTTGCGTGGTACCGTCGACCAGTGTTTGTAGGATCGACCCTTGTTCGATCCTATCTTCGCAGTTCGAGTTTGGAGGAGCGGTCGCCGACGGATCTACCGATTCCAGCATCTAATTGCATGTGAAGGGAAGGCTGATTCCATAGCAGGGTCATCAGCCATCACCGGTGCAAGACAACGGGGCAAGTACCAATAAAAACTATTGCGTGTGTTCTCACCACGGCGCCAAACCAGTCAACCCGACACGACCTTTGGGGAAAGAGACTCAAGTTAGCCCAGGCACAAATAAAGTCAAAATCATCATTCTTTGTAATTATGTAGAACAAATGTAAATGTCAATTCTGCCTGATATTATAAACGTAAATTTTAACATTGCCTTGATTGATTCCCATCCCCCCATATTAAATATTAATTGCTAATTTTACAATCAATAAAATTAACTATCTTTTCCTGGTGCCGCAATTAGCGTGACACTTCATTTGGCACCCAACGTGGGGCCCGATAATTAATTATTAAAACATCAGTTGAGATTTAATAATTGATAATTCAAGTAATTTAATAATTCCAATTTCAAAAAAATTATCCCAAACGTTAATTGTGGTGAAGAACACGGTCATGTTAATAATTTCATATGGCATATCCGGTGATATCGTCCCGTATCGATGGCAGAATGAATGAATATATGTCTTGTTTGTTCCATATTGTAGTTATATGCATGTTGTAGAATTTGGTGATGTTTTCACTTCCAGAGTAGTAGTACATTAGGCGTTCTGGCCCAGAGTTTATCTTCTGCGTTGTTTCGATACTGATAATTGTCATAGCAAAATTTCTTGTTTAATTATTCTTGCACATGCGGTTAAGGAGTAGAAACGTCGGAATGGATAAAATGAATAAGTTGATTGAGACTTGCGAAAGTGCAGATTTAGATCCAGATATCCCACATGCCAGTTGCGAAAACCAAGGTAGCATGGTATCTGCACCTCCTCTAGATGATACGCGTGTAGGGCCTACATGTGGACGATACCGAACCTGAACAGGCAAATTTGGCGATGGTGATGGATTTGTTAAAACAATTAAGTGCAAACATCCATTCACAAGGGAAGAAATTGAACCGTAGGCTTACTGAGACGCAAACTGAATTTTGCAAAGTTATAACTCAGGAAATTGGTAATTGCACTGAGTCAATTAAGGAAGAAATCAGGCAATTGCAGCACACAGCTGGAATGTTGGATACTGAAGTCAAGAAGCCAAGAAGCCACTAAACGATTGGAAGAGACGCAGGTATGAACTAAAAAACTTACTGAAGATTTTGAGTCAAGCATGCAAGCCACCAACACAAAGCTTGCGCTAGTAGAAGCTCGTGTAGGTGAACTGCAAGTAAATGTCATTGGGTGCAACTCGGCAATAGAGGATCTACGACAAGTTCATCAAGAATTATCAAGAAATGTAGAACAAAAGTTGGAAGGGTTCCGAGAGGAAGTGGCATCCGTGGGCTCGGGAAAAGCAGCACGGACTACGCGAATGAATGATGTTGGTGCAAATAACTTGGCATGTGGCACCATAGAATTGCCGTTGCCAATGTTTGAGGCCAAGGATGGCATAAACCCAAAGGCTTTTCTCAGAAAACTAGACTCCTACATCAGGATCAAGAATATATCAGAACATTTGAAAATGTTACTTGTTCAGCAATGTTTTGGGGCCGGCGAACGGGCTTGGCTAGATGTAACCTGTTCAGAAGGCGGAATTTAAGGCTACATTTCTGAAAACCTATTGGGGACAAAACGCACAGTCGCAACTAAAAAGCAGACTATACCATGGCAAGTATTCACCCAAAGCTCTGAATCCATGGCAACATATGCTTCGGAGTTAATCGCGTTGTCGCGATACCTGGATCAGCCGATGCCGGAGGCAGAAATATGTTACGTCTTGCGATCACATTTTCCAAGATATGTACGGAATCTATTGAATCCGGTGCACGTTACTACAATCCAACTGTTGCTTAGCACATTGGAGATGGCAGATTTTGATGAAAAGACGAAAGGGCGACAAGAAGACGTGACGAAACACGAAAATAGCTGTCGCGGCGAAAGAAAACCTTCGGGACAAGGGAAGCCCTGGTTTGCCGAAAGGAATCAGCGACCATGGCGAGAAAACTTCAACCAGCAAAACGACTCTTACAATGACAGCCGCCAGCAACAGAGGAAGGAAATTCCAGTGAGAACTTTGACGAAACGTGAGCTGCAAGAAGGGATGGAGGTTGCAGAAAGCTCGGGAAGAGATGTAGAGGCGAGGCCCGAACGCGCGGAATTGTCAAGCGCTGGGAATTCCGTTTGACAAGATCTAGAGGGCACACCTACTAAAACAAATAGGCCGAATATGGTGACGAGTCTGAAGTATTGGAAGGAAGGGGGGTTGGAAATAAATGATGATATTGGAAGACCATCAGACTCTAAACCGGCGGCAATGGACAAGTGCCCTCGATTGAAAGCTAACATCTTCGACATGCCCTGCTCGGTACTCCTTGATTCAGGGAGCGATGTTACTGCCATTGCAGAACATTTAATCCGAAGAATGCAGACGAATGAAAGACAACTTGATATAATATCAACAAGAGAAGTACATCTAGTTCCCGCGTTTGGGGCGAAGGAAAGGAGGTGCAATAGGGAGATACTTTTGTCGTTAAATATTGAAGGGCAGATAATAGTGATTTCAGCGTTGATTATCAAAGGTTTGAGCGTGGACGTGATAATAGGATGCGACATCCTGGCGGAAAAGGGTGTGATAATTAATTGGAAATCACGCACCGTTTCTAACCTGACAGACGTAGAGTTGAGATGGAGCTCAGCACAGGCTGCCGTTCGCATCACTGTTATGCCGGAGAAGTCAGATCAGCTTGATGAATCAGTCGCTCCAAAACCTAGGCAAATGACAGACGCTCATATCATAGAGCAAACGAAGATTACAGCCCTGATAGACGAAAGAAATCTCGTAGTTGACGCACTCCTTAGAAAAATCCGTGACGCCAAGACACTGACGGACGTCCAGGCCAAAAGGATTAACAACCTGCTTCTGCGGAACCTCGAGGTATTCTCATTTCGACCGGGAAAGGCAAAGGGGATCGTGCACCGATTTCGAATAAATGACACTACGCCGCTGCGTGCAAGGACGTATCCTATACCGCACAAATATAGAGAAGCTGCTAGAGAAGTTATCCAGACGTGGGAGGAAATTGGTATCATATCCAGGGCAGCAGCGCCACATACTAATCCCCTCACTGTTGTAAACAAACGAGATGGGACCATACGATTGTGCCTAGATGCCCGTGTGTTAAACAACAGGTTAGAATGGGACGCCGAAAGGCCTGAGCCAATACAAGATTTGATGAGCAGGTTCCAGGGCCGAAAATGGTTGACAACGTTGGATATTACATCAGGTTTCAACCAAATTGAATTGGAGGGTTCATGTCGGCCGTTCACGGCGTTTTTGTTTGAGGGCCGCCAGTATCAGTTTTCCCGGATTCCATTTGGTCTATAGGACGCGTCAAGTGCGTTTGTACGAGCGATGAATGAGATCTTGCCAGCGGAAATGAAGGAATATTGTACTATATACATCGACGACATTCTCATAGCGTCAGAAACGTTCGAGGATCACATAAAGCATTTGGAAGCACTCTTCAAGGTGCTGAAAGACCGCGGGATAACGCTTCGCCCCGACAAGGCGACAATCTGCACACAGGAGGTGAAGTACCTTGGCTTCATTATCACTCCTAATGGGATACGTCCAGCGGAAGACAAAATTCGAGAAATAATGAATTTCAAGCATCCAACAAGGCTGCGTGAGTTGCGGAAATACCTAGGTGTCTGCTCCTACTACAGAGGAAATATCTCTCGGTTTTCTGAATTGGTGGGACCTCTGTACAAATTGTTGAAAGGAGGACAGAAATGGGAATGGACAGAAGAGCAGGAACAAGCTTTCGGGAAGACTAAGGAAGCATTCCAACAATGTGTGTGCCTCGCCCATCTGGATTTTGAAAAGCCCTTCTATCTATATACAGATGCCAGCGCTTGGGGCCTCGGGGCATGTCTTCAACAGAAAGATGGCCAGGGAAACTTTCGTGTGGTGGCTATGGCCAGCAGGACACTAAAAGAAGCAGAAACCCGTTATTCTGTCACGGAATTGGAAATGCTTGCGATCCACTTTGCGGTCACCAAGTTTCGTGCATATATTCTGGGCAGGAAGACGCATTTGCGTACTGATCACCAGGCACTCACTTTCTTACGTAACGCCAAATTTCCTACCGGAAGGATCGCCAGGTGGGCACTTGAGCTACAGCAATATGACATTGATATCGAATACTGCAGAGGAAGCCAAAACCAAGTTGCAGACTGGCTAAGCAGGCACGCAATCAACGGTGATACACAACAGTCAGAACCTCAGAAACCAAACGAGGTTTTGATCGCCGTGATCAACAGGTACGAAGACCAGACAGCGGAGGAGATTAGACGAAAGATAGCCGACGCGCAGCATTCAGACAGTGAGATCAGTGTGTAAAATTATTATTATTTTTATATCATCCTTCATTTTACTTTATTGTTGCTTCACATTAACAAATACAATTCTGTTTCATAAAACTTTTTCGTGTACTACACAACATCTCTGCTTCTCATCTTTCTTTTCGTCAAAGATCTTCCTCCCTGCACTGTTTATTCCAGAGATTTTTATGTTACATTGTTCATTCGGTAACGGCGCATGGATTTCTTTGACACAATATTAATAACACGATAAAAATAAAATATAAACACTTTTAACACCATACACACATAATCAGCCCAACATTAATCAAATACAAAATAATTAATCGGAAATACCACTATCAATACGCTCCCATTGAAATGATATAAAAAAACATTAATTATTAATTATTTAAAAACTAAGATGCTATGTATTCTTACAAGTGGTATTAGGAACTACATTGAGGTCGGATCCGGAGGAGAGGACCTACGCGTCCGAAATACGGCCATGTTGTGTACCATTCACGATGGTATATGTTTCAGGAGACAAAATGCTACTGAACGATGGAAGATTTGGCTTCCTACGAGCATGGTTGAAGAGGTCATAAGCCTATATCATAACCCCTTCGGACACCAAGGGACTCTCAGAACTTATGTGATGATGAGCAAGGAGTGGTACTATAGAGCGCTGAAGCGCGCGATCGCGAGGGTCACCCGTGCTTGCGATGCGTGTCAGCGGGCTAAACATCCCAATATCCGATACGTAGGAGAATGTCATCCCGTGATAACCGATAAGCCTAGCCAACTAGCGTGTATTGATTTCTATGGACCACTTCCCAAAGGCAGATTTGGTTACCAGTATATTTTTGTCGTAGTTGATGCATTCTCAAAACTGGTGAAGCTCTATCCAACCACACACACGACCACAAAACAGTGCCTAGATATTGTTTTAAAGAAATACATACCAGAATGTGGCAAACCCGAGCGAATCCTATCCGATCACGCAACCGTCTTCACAAGTAAGCGCTGGATCGAGGGATTGCGACAGCAAGGAATCCTACCCATCTTCAGTTCGATACGATCTCCACAGTGTAAGGCGGAGCGTTATATGAAACAGCTGGGGGTGTACTTTAGGCTCTTGGTGGGTGATAATCATGCGTCTTGGGTCAAGCACCTCCCAGCTATAGAGAAGTTTTTTAACTGCTCATATCACTGTAGCACTAACTGCAAGCCAGTGGATTTGCACTTCCAACAGACAACGAAAACACTAGCAGAAGAAATCATAAGCTATCCAGACAGTGACTGCACCGAAGATTGGAATCAGCGACAAGAAAAGACAAGGGAATTTCTCCTAGAAAAGGCTGACCGACGGAAAGAACGAGCTGATCGACAGGAAACGCAGAAATTCGAAGTCGGGGATCTGGTCTTGCTGAAGTGTTCTAAACCTTCGGACGCCAATAGGAAACTGATATCCAAATTCTTTAGTCTGTTCCAAGGACCTTATCGGGTTAAGGAAATTGTCAATCCGAATGCTTATCTCCTAGAGGGGGAGGATAGGATCATAGGTGTCTACAACACAAGAAACTTGCGCAGGTATCACACAAGCTCGTCACATTCGATTTGAACCATACTACAACATGTATCAGTTCCATTGACAGATAAGTTTATGGTTGTTAAAGAAGGCATAACTAACCGAACCTCATCCTGTAAATAATCACAATCCCGTAGAAATAGAATTACTCTAGTGCATGAATAAGTAGCTTAGATAAATTCCTTTAATAATTTCTCTCATTATTTCGTAGGCTAACCGTAGTATTATTGTGAATAATTGAGTGTGTGAATCTGAGCCATTGATACTGGCGACTCACGGGTTGCTGGACTGAAATTAGATCACCTTGCCAAACCCCGTCAATTCAAAATCACCTTCTGTGAGGTAAATTTGCGACAAGGCACGATCCATAACTCATTTCAAAATTTGAAAAAAAAATGTTAACGGAGGGTGAGATGGTACACCTCACAAGTAGCACTAAGAATGTAAATAGTAAATTAAGCTGCATAATTCAGAGATGATGATGGAATATCTATTGTGCAAGGGTCAGGACCACTTTAATGCGTTGGGATAAGTTCAGTGACGGAAGAAGTGATTGTTGGTGAAGTGAACTACGACTGACAAATTTAAAAATTTTAACATACTCAAATTTTTAAATTTTCCGGGGAATGTGGGCTAATGTAATGACACATCACATTAAGTTGCATGCCACTTAAGCTTGCGAACTGTTCGACGGTCAAGAGCTGGCAACCAGGCAACTAGCAGGAATGCAAGGACACGCAGACAATACATCCACCCCCATCCGCCCGCGTGACCGGTTAAGCTGGGGGAGGACTCGACTGGGGAGAAGAAGGGAGTGAGCAGGAGAGAGCGGACTGGCCGGTATAGGGCAGACGCTCCAGTAAATTTTCGCGGAGGTGTTAACTGCAAGTTCACGTGCGCGAAACCATTCATTGTGTCGCGTGCGTGGTACCGTCGACCAGTGTTTGTAGGATCGACCCCTGTTCGATCCTATCTTCGCAGTTCGAGTTTGGAGGAGCGGTCGCCGACGGATCTACCGATTCCAGCATCTAATTGCATGTGAAGGGAAGGCTGATTCCATAGCAGGGTCATCAGCCATCACCGGTGCAAGACAACGGGGCAAGTACCAATAAAAACTATTGCGTGTGTTCTCACCACGGCGCCAAACCAGTCAACCCGACACGACCTTTGGGGAAAGAGACTCAAGTTAGCCCAGGCACAAATAAAGTCAAAATCATCATTCTTTGTAATTATGTAGAACAAATGTAAATGTCAATTCTGCCTGATATTATAAACGTAACTTTTAACATTGCCTTGATTGATTCCCATCCCCCCATATTAAATATTAATTGCTAATTTTACAATCAATAAAATTAACTATCTTTCCTGGTGCCGCAATTAGCGTGACACTTCAAGAGACTTATTGCAAAAGTCATTCATGTCTCTACCTCATATAGTTTACAAGGCACATTTCATTTTTTCTATTTTTTTTTAATACAGGTTTATTGAAACATTACCACATTTAAGTTTCATATTATACTCTATGATACAGAAACATCATTTGAGTACTCTGGTCAAACGAATGGGCTTATCAAAACTGAAAAAGGACATTGTAGACACCCTGTACCTATTCATCGAAAATACAGGCAGGATGGACACAACAACACTTTACAATTTTACCTTAATCATGCATAAAGGTGACAAAAATGACAAGGGCATCACTTAATCACACTACAGCATTACTACTGAAATAATTACCGTTATCTATCTTTTTATCTGTGTACCATCTCCAATAGTGTTACTTCCCACAGCTTACATTGCATTCTTTCCTTCACGACAACTGTCCTCAATGGCCAATTCTGGACATACCCCATCCCCTTGCAATATGTCTCGCTTAAATGGAATTCTGTTTAAGTTAGCAAGTTTGTTAGTAACAAATAACACATTAGTTTCTTCTAGAAAGTTGTATTTTGGTTATAGTTTGATTATCTGCAATGTTAAATTTATGCACAATATATATAATTGTTAATTGTATTACCTCATTTTTGTATCTCAACATGATTCAGTGACTATATACTAAATGTGATATTACACGTTTATGTTGCTCTGTTTTGTAAGTCGCAAACTAACTGTAAGGATCTTTTTAAAATGCCAAATAAATTCTGTTTAGAGTTTGTTTACTTTCTACCAACAGACCATATCATCAGCAAATCGTATGTACTCTATTCTCTTGCCACCAATATGCGCTCCTCTTTTTTCCATTTAAGCATTTTCCAATAATTTCTCCTAGGTATAAATTGAACAATAATGGGGAAAGGCAACAACCTTGTCTTACACATCTCCCAATGCTGCTTTCTCTCGACATCTTGTTTCTGATCTTTATTCGTACTTTCTGTTGTAAATATAGGTTCTGTATCTACCTTCT
>JARYHS010009087.1:0-23513 GCA_031002005.1 Vandiemenella viatica | reverse complement strand
TTAGTATTTTTATAACTTGGATGGCAGTAGTATTTGCCTAATAGAAAGAAAAGTTTGTAATACTGAGGTTTTTCTCGGCTTTGAATGTGAATAAAATCCTCTGGTAACTAGCCAAGGGAATCCATTGTTAACACTACATTTCGGCTTTCATTGTCATGAGATGATGTCGGCTGAATTTAATACAGCCGAAACGTTCTGTTTTACGATGAACTTTCTCAGCTAGTTACACTAGAGCGGTGTTTCTCAAAATTTTAAAGGCACTTACTTACCCCATAAAATGTCCCAGGCGCTGGCGAACCCCCTTGAGGAAAAAACTGCGACTTTTTTTTTCCCTCCACTACTAGCAACTCGGTAACAATGAACAATATTCACCACTGTGCTTGCTATACGCCATTACGGAAATATTGTCTTGCCTGCGATCAACTAGCGAAACCATAGGGGTTCGCGTAACCCATTTCAGAAACTCTGCCATGGAGGATTTTATTCAGAATGATATGTTGGTACTACAATTCGAAGAGTCGGTTAATTCAGTACACAGATAAAAATGTTGATTATTATAAGGCCGGGAAAGAATTTCATGTTGAAGACTTAAAATATAAATATCTTGGTATACTTTTGACAACAAACTGGTCTCAATAAATTCAACAGGTAATGGGGAGGGGGGGGGGGAAGTTTAACTCCTGTACCTGTTGAGAGAAGTAAACGAAATGGTTTTCATAACATGTCCAGAACATTGCTTGAATATAAAGGTGTATTATGGAATACACATTTTCGTTATCAGATACGGAGGTTGCAGGGGTTTGAAACAAGTGCTGCCAGATTTGTCTCTGGAACTTACTGCACAACACAATCGGTAAGTGATATGAGCAACGGGCTGGAATGCTTCATTCGAAGACATGAGCGTGAAGTCGCTGAAATGCGCAAGGCGAATATTGGTGGCAAGTCTTTTGGGAAAATTATCTTTGGTAGGTGAAAGGGTCAGGGTTTGGAATAAGTTACAAAGAGAGGTGATGAATAATTAAAAAAATAAAATTTGCACAGGTAAACGTAGGTGAGGACAGGGAAAATGGGGGGGGGGGGGGGAGAAATGTGAATGTGTAGGAAATTGCCAGTAGTGTGAGCGTTTTAAAGCTATCGAATGATTTTTAGTTTGATTTTAATATTTTCAGAGCATGATTCCTATTACTGGTTGTTTAATAGATGCAGCCATATTCCGTGGTCCCATGTCTATGAAGGAAGTTGATGAACAAATGTTAAACGTTCAAAATAAAAATAGCAGTTACTTTGTGGAATGGATACCCAACAACGTGAAACTGCAGTCTGCAATATTCCTCCTCGTGGTCTGAAGATGGCAGCCACATTTATAGCTAATTCCACCGCCATTCAGGAGCTGTTTAAGCGAATCTCAGAACAGTTCACTGCTATGTTCCGCCGTAAAGCCTTCTTGCATTGGTATACTGCGGAAGGTATGGACGAGATGGAATTCACGGAAGCGGAGTCTGACATGAATGATCTTATATCTGAATACCAACAGTATCAGGAGGCCACAGCAGACGAAGATGCCGAATTTGATGATGAACAGGAAGAAGAGTGTTTGCAAGATAACTTGTAATATTTATATATTTTTGATTAACATTTGTAAAATTCCAATGTCTGAATAGAAGAAACAATTTCAAGCACTAATAGTCTAAATTGTACCAGTGATTACATTTTTCTAACTAATCTTTATCTGTAATATGGTTTCATTGTTAGTAATAAAGTATTTTCATAATTTTTGTTTTTGTTTTGTATTCAGTTTTTTGTCTTGTGAAACAAGTTACATAGTGTGGAAATTTTTGCCTTCATATTTCTGATTAATATAGTTCTTAAAAATAGCTTATGACTATTGAATGGTTATTCGGTAACATCATTGGCCATGTGCTGTTTATCACATCTTCTTGCCCTAGGTTTATCTATTTTATAGCTGTTTGGATGGCAAATACGTGACAGATCTCGTGTCCTTTCACAAGGAGCTGGATCTCTGAGCTTACCATAATATAACCTCGATTTAACCTCTCACCAGCGTAGATTGTATTCGTTTCGAAAAAGCTTGTAACTTGGTAACATGCATCCTCACTTGTTCTTTAAAGGAGCCGCGTTAAGAGGTACAGTACATGTTCCATATGGAAGTAATGGATACTGTTGTAGACGACAACGGGGTCCCCATAGTCACGTCATTCTGTTACACGAAAGGGATACGAAGGAAGTGGAAATGTGGAGTTATTTAGACCCACCCTCAAGTTTCAGATCAAAATCTAACTGTAAAAGCTCCAAGACCAGCAAGATTGTACGGCTTACAGAAAACTGAATAAAGAGCATTATCCGATAGTGCTATTAGGTTTGGCTAAATATCACTCGCATTTAAGTGTATTGGTTGGTAAATGTGCACATCATATAAAATTTCTGTTGAATTTCTGTTGAATTTCTGTTGAATTTCTGTTGAATTTCTGTTGAATTTCTGTTGAATTTCTGTTGAATTTCTGTTGAATTTCTGTTGAATTTCTGTTGAATTTCTGTTGAATTTCTGTTGAATTTCTGTTGAATTTCTGTTGAATTTCTGTTGAATTTCTGTTGAATTTCTGGAGATGAAATTAGAATGTGATATTATGGTAAGCTTGAACGTCACGTCGTTGTTTATGCGGAACTCCTTTAAGGGAATCTGTTGAACTCCTAAGTGAAACATTTTGATCTTAAACTTCTGGAATATTTTGCACACACCCTCACGTTACTTACTTCATATACCATATTGAATTCTATGAGCAACGGATGGCGTGGTCTTTGGGGTCCCCGCTGTCTCAAACATTAGCGAACTTCTATATGGAACGTTCTGACCAAGTGGCCCTTGACATGACTTCCTTAAAGCCTCGATGTTTTTACAGATTTGTAGGCGATTCGTTCCTAGTGTGGTCTCATTGAATATCGGCCTTAGATTAATTTTTGAACCATCTTTATATTAAATTCACGGTAAAAATCGAAGTAACGGAACACTTGATTTTCAAGATGTACTAATGCATCGGAAGCCAATAGGATAGGGCACGACGTTTACAGACACGGATCACTACCTTTCCCCCCCTCCTCCCCCCCTTCTACAGAATCTGGGAGTGCTGAATACTCTCGTCCATTGGGCAGAAGTGGTGTCCCACGATGAAAAATTACACATGGAACTATAACGCGTGTTTCGTGCTAATGGTTATAGCAATAAGGAAATCAGACATGCAACCATTTTGAAGAAATCTTTACAAGCTGCGTGCCTACTTACCTATCTGTGGAGCAGTATCATAAAAAATTTCTAGGCTGCTCAACAAATGGGGCATCCGTGCGACTTTCGGCCTTCACTAAAATTGGACAGTTGTTACGAACACCGAAGGGTTGTTTCAATCTTCGGGCTCTCATTGTCTACAAAGGTAATTGTGAATGTAACTTTTTATATAGGCCAAACCTTCAGGACAAAACACAAATGGTTGACCTCGGTGTTTAATGACATCTACAACTCGGGCAGAATTCCTCAAGATTGGCTCACATCAGAGTTTATTACATTACCAATAAACCCGGAGCTAAGTCATGTGGTGACTACAGGACGATCAGCCTTATGAGCCACACAATAAAACTTTTTCTCAAGGTTATTCATCGAAGGATATATAAGCTCTTTGAAGAATTTGTAACACCTACACAGTTTGGTTTCAGAAATGCAATTGGAACACGAGAAGCTCTGTTTAGCATCCAAGTACTATTTCAACGCTGCAGATATATAAATTGTAATGTCTATGCTTGTTTTGGATATTATCAGAAGACCTTTGACAGAGTAACGGATCATAAAATGATAGAAATTTAAATTTTTTGTCTTGGATAATAAAGACCTCAGAATTATTGTTAACCTGTACTGGAACCAGGCAACTCATGTGAGAGTGAAGGGAGAAAATAAGGATGAAGTAAAAATTCTTCATGGTGTAAGACAAGGTTGTACCCTATCCCCCTTATTATTTAACATCTACTAAGAGTATATATTTAGGGAGGCGTTGACTGATGTGGAGAAGGGAGTGCTGTTGAATGGGAACGCGATAAACAATATTCGCTACGCAGATGAGTCATTTTTGCAGACAGCCAGGAAAGCTTACAACATCTTATAGAGTAGCTCAATGCAGCCACAAATACGGAATTGACATTAATATAAATAAGACAAAAGTAATGGTCATTGGCAAAAACAACTCCCAATGCCATATTATGATTAACCAGAAGATCATTGAATGTGTATGAAGGTATACGTATGTTGGCACCACAGTAAACAGCCAATGAAACATCTGATGAAATAAGTCACGTATTGGTACTACTTTCAACAAAATGAATAACCTTTTTAAAAGTCTTAGTTATCAATCACCACGAAGATGAGACTCCTGCGCTGCTATGTGTTCTTTATCCTCCTGTATGGCGTTGAAACGTGGACACTAACTGAAACTGTCAGTATAAGGTAGAAGCTTTTGAAATGTGACTATATCGAAGAATGTTAAGAATACCATGGAAATACATATACCAAAGCGGACAATAAAGGGAGAGGATGATCCACCGTGGTACACATGCGAAGTCAAAAGATTACTCAAAAAACAAAGGAAAATACACGCACGCTCAAGAAGGAAGGGGTGTCGCAGCGATTTAGAAACCTTAGCTGATTTAAGAGGACGTATTAAGAATGTAATGCGCGAGGCCTTTAACGATTTTCACTCCAACTCTCTCTAAGAGTCTCACAGAAAACCCAAAGAAATTTTGGTCGTATGTACGAAAAGTTAATTGTACCAACAGCAATATTCCAGCACTAATTCATGAAGGTTCCGAGGTTAATGAAAGCCGCGATAAAGCTAACGTACTAAATACTGTATTCAAAAATTCATTTACAAATGAACATAAGGATAGTATTCCCGTTTTCCCACGCCGTGGCGAGTCGGTGATGGAATCATTACAAATAGATACTGCAGGTATCGTTAAGCAATTAGAGCTCCTGAAGTGGGGGAAAGCACCGGGCCCGGATGGAATTCCAGTAAGAGTATTTTCAGAGTATGCTGCAGAAATCGGGCCATTTCTGTCTGATATATTCAGTAAATCATTAGAAGAGCGATAAGTACCTTCAGACTGGAAAATCGCGCAAGTAACTACGATTTTCAAAAAGGTGATCGAAGTGATCCTGGGAACTATCGTCCCATATCTATAACATCTGTTTGTAGTAGAGTTATGGAGCATATTATATGCTCGAACATTATGAATTTTCTAGATTATAATAATTTGCTTACAACAAATCAACATGGATTTCGGAAGAAAAGAACATGTGAAACACAGCTGGCCCTATTTACACACGACGTAATGAAAGTTATCGATACAGGTTCACAAGTAGATGCAATTTTTTTAGATTTCCAGAAAGCCTTTGACTCTGTGCTACACAACCGCCTTTTAGCGAAGCTTCGAGCGTACGGTATATCGGATCAGCTTTGTGAATGGATAAAGGATCGGTCGGTCGCAGTATGTTGTCGTTGAAGGAGAAAGTTCTTCTAATCTAGATGTTACATCGGGTGTACCTCAAGGAAGTGTAATAGGACCACTTCTTTTCTTAATTTTTATAAACGATCTCGGAGACAAAGTGAAAAGCTTTTTTAGATTGTTTGCTGATGATGCGGTTATTTATAGGGAAGTAAAAACTTTGGCCGATTGCTTAGAAATTCAGCGCGATCGGGATGTTATTTTGGCTTGGTGTGCTGAGTGGCAACCTACTCTAAACTGTAAAAAGTGCAAGACAATGAGCATAACTAACAAAAAAATCCGATTGTTCAGAAATACGAGTTAAACATACAGTTATTGATATGGTCGATTCTCTGAAATATTTGGGAGTAACAGTACAAAGGAACATGAAATGGGACATACACATTAATTCTTTAGTAGGTAGAGCAAATTCTAGGCTGCGATTCATAGGTAGAATCTTGAAAAATTGTAATGGACAAACAAGGAGATAGCGTACAAATCTCTTGTGCGTCCACATTTGGATTATTGTTGTGCTATTTGGGACCCGTTTCGTAAGGGATTGATCGAAAGTATAGAGAAAGTACAGAGAAGAGCTGCTCGATTCGTGACCGCTTGCTACAGTCCTTATGAAAGCGTCACAGAACTGATTAGTAGATTAGGTTGGGAGTCTCTGGTAGATAGACGACACACGTTTCGTTTAAACTTATTGGAAAGCATGCGTACTCCCACTTTCACTTTTGAGTGTAGTGAAATACTTCTTCCACCAACCTATATGAGTCGGAAGGACAGGAAAGATAAAATTAGAGAAATAAGGTGCCGGACTGATTCTTATATGAATTCTTTTTCCTCGTACCATTAGCGATTGGAATGCACAACAAAGAGATTAGGCCCTTGAGAAGTCTAATAAGACTAGGCTACAGTACTCTCTGTAGTTAAAGTCTCTTCTAGTATTTTCGGCCACACTCATCAGCTGTTGGGTGGTCGAGTGTCCTCTTCAGAAACGTAGTTGGTGGATGGAAGAATTTTTTCCAGTCTGTGTGATGGTTCAGTCGTAGTAGCCAAATGCGGTAGTTCATAGCGCCTATCGTTTGCGGGCCTCGTTTCCGGCGGCTTCTGGATAGTGGAGGGGAAGGTCAAGCACGTGGGACAGTAGCCGTACGCAGCTGTGTGCCCGGCTGTCTTACATTTACAGCACCAGGTTTGATGCCGCGGACTTGGACACTCAACAATGAGATGCCCTCGCCGCATCTCAGCCAACCCATGGGAATCGTGTACAGCCATGACAGTTGACAGTAGCCCTGGCAGTTAAAACATTGGATTATGTCCGGCGGCGTTGGTTGTTTCTCCTAAATTCTGACGGGTTTCCCCGCCTGAATCTTGACTTCTTTCAGCGTGGCAAGGTGGACTGTCATTTTGAACGTGTACAAAGGGATCTTTTCCTCTGTACCCGTTCGCCGCAACTAGTGGACGTGGCTTGCCTCAACGCCCAGGCTGGCAAGCTCGGCGTCCACGACTTCCACTTCCGTATCAACCGGAAGTCAATGGACGGCCAGTTTCCACTGCTGCAGGCGTCGCTCGTTGGTCTTGAACGAGATGCCATCTCTCCTCATCTGCTCCACCACGGCTTTCATGTCGCTCGGGCACGAGAAACAGAGCCGTCCCCCTTTGCTGCCTGGCCGACACATAAGGGGAGTGCGTAGGAGCTCGCAATATGACATTCTGTTGCCCTCAAAGTACACTGTTATTGGTTGTACAGGGCCTTCTTCTATCAGTGCCCGCACAGTCTTCTTCTTCGCTGAGGACTGCCACTGTGTCCACAGACATGGTGTTTCCTGCCGCCTCTTCTTCTTCTTCTGTAAGCACTGGTAGTGTGACAGGGTGGCTGCTGTCCATGTCTGCATCTTCTGTCGGCGTGGTGTTGACGGATGCTTCATTTGGTGGACGCGTACGTGTGAGCGTGGTGGATTTCTTGGTCCGCTCCGTAACCAGATAAAAGTTGTTGTGATCAATGCGCGTCATATCTCCGTAGGAGATGGTCTTATAAACCTCTAACCGCCTTGCCACGAGCATCCGCTGGTATGGCTGCTTGATCTGTTGAGGGCCCTCTTCTCTTCGCTCAGCAAGATCTAAATAATTTAGTACGTGATGACGGACTGACAAAGGTTAAAGTGGAGCCCTAAGGTCAAATCTGCTTAAAACATGTTTCCTAACTCCCGGTAAGTCCTTTTCATTTAAAAAAATTACATTTTTTTGTTTTTGTTTTTTTTTGTTTTTGTTTTGAAAATGACTATTTATTGTACTCCATTGATGTACTAGGTTTGATGGGTCCGTTCACCATTCCGTACGCGTCCTGTGGTTCATTGATTCGTCTGACACAAACCTTAGTGCAGTTCTGCTGCACAATTGTGTCATGTATTCCTCAATACCTGTCGGACATTCTGTGCACCTGAAGGAAACAAAGAAACAACAAGACGGATTTTCTTGTTACTATTCATTATGAGGATCATAATTGGATTGTGTGTAGTGATTTCAAGTGTTGGCTATGCTTCTATGACAACAATCAAGATATACTGTTTAATCTGTGAATGGGACAGTCGGGCTCGTGACAAACATTGGGAACTAATACAGCGGTCCCAAATGTTGGAATTGGTTCCAGTGGACAAAAATATCAAGTGTAACCCCTAGTAGAAAGAGAAAAAAATACACATGCCACATTTGCACGTAAAATTTGGCATATTGAAGCAGTTTTTCAAGGTGTTACCTAAGTGTAGAAACTGTTTCAAATATATATGTAAAAAGTTCCCAAAACTGCCAGATATAAGTTGAAAGAGGACGTTTTCACTGGTCCCAATATTCGGAAATTAATGCTAGATGAAGATTTTCTTCATCCAATGAATGCCTTGGAGCGAGAAGAGTGGACTACCTTTAAGTAAATGGTTCAAACTTTCTAAGAAACAATCGTAGCCCAAAGAATATAGTCATAATTGAGAACATGCTGACGAAACTGAAAATGCTGAGATGCTCAATGAGTTTGGAGTTAAATTTTTTATATTTGTACCTGGCTTTTTTTCCTCCGAACTTGGGTGTGCAAGTGAGGGACAGGATGAAAGATTCCACAGGATATCAAGGACATGGAATGACTATACCAAGGAACTTGGGATGTTCGGTTGATGGGCGACTAATGCTAGATGCTTCACCGTCAGATCACGGAAATGACTCATAAGCGGAAAAGCAGAGTCCACAAATAAAAAGGATACGGTTAATGCTCGTTTTGTATCACATTCTCTAAATCTATCTGTTCACCGTGTGCATATTTCAAAATATTGTTGTTTTAAACTTGTACACAAATATCCGTATTTGTTATGTTTAAGCAGTGCAGATAATGTGGAAATATCCCGTGATTACAAGGCATTCTGACTATTTTATCGATAATCTCTCTAGACGCTGGAGAGATGGAAAACATAGGATAGGTGGGAATCAGGGTTGGATGGTACCATAGTAATGTCTCCTTGTTTTGTTACTGGTGTTCCATTTGCTTTGCCAACTTATAAATGTCTTGTGTTTTACTTTGGCAGTCTATTTGTGATATCAGAGTATTGAGGATGACACAAATTCTAGTTACTTTTTTTCCATCCGAAATACTTTTTCACTATAGATAACATCTGCATGAGCCATAACCAAGAAAAAGTTGATTAATCTGTTTCTTCTAGACTAGAGCATTCAGCTACTTTCTCCACTATGTTTGTTATGTTCTGTTTTGGATAAAACTTAGTACACTCTGTGAGTCTGAGATGATTAAAAATTTCTTCTCAACTAATGTTAAGCTATGTCTTTAGCGGTGTATGTAGATGTAGCTGATGGCAATTTATACATCCCTTGATAGTTGGTGCGAGAGCAGAAAAAGGCGTATTCTACGTTGCGTGCCGTTGCAATTTTAGACTTGTCTGTATAGACATATGGTGTTACTTCAATTTTCCTCCAGATACCTCTTTACTGACAAATTGAGGTAGATGTTCTGATTATCGTCTGGCGTCGTGTAATATTTTGTAATTGTATCATGCTAAAGATGTAGGAAATTGCTTAGTTGGAATCATTCTGTCTATTAGGTCTTCCCACTCTCTCTGTCTGTAATGGACTTCTGGATGTCTGAAGACTTCTGTATCATCCAAGAAGCCACAAGTCTCTTTACATTTAGAGATAACTTGATGATCTCAGTATGCTAGCCCCTCCACGATGAATTTAGCCGTTAGCCAGTTTTTATGATGTATTGATAATGGTAGATCTCGTGTCACCAAGGTACGTGCAAATACGTACAGGATCTTGTCTAGCTTGGAAAGAATCCCGAAACTTTCATTGCTATACAGAATAAATCCTTAGTCGTTTTTTGATCATATTAGCGGTCTGTATATCATTAGAAGGATGTTGTGATATGCACCCACCAAACTCATGTCACGGAACAAATTATGCCCAGAGATACATTACAGGAGTTAAATACTTGAGCGGTGGGGTATCCAGCTGAGATTGGAGTCCGTCATTATTCTCAAGAATCTAACACTGGATTTTAGAGAAAAAAAGTATTTTCTGATTCTGCCTATTTTGAACTCTTTGTAATCTATTCGTTTCCTGGTGAAATTGGAAACTGAGGACTTCTCAGCAGACAATTGTAGTCCATCTGATTTAGATCATTTGTCCACGTTTGGCATTGTCATGAATAGGTTATTTAAAGCTCTCTCCAATAAGACTGCAAAAGAATGTATACAGATGTCACCTGCACATTAAATGATTCGGATGTTTGGATTAATTACTTCCTCCAGATCGCATGTATGTTGGATGTATAGTAGAGGTCTAAGTATGGCTTCTTCAGGCAGCCCTGTGATGAGCCATATTATTTGGTCTCTGCATCGTATGATGACTTTTTTTCACAAAAATGTGTTTATGCCATATACGAACGTTTCAGGGAGACCCATTATGTTTAATTTTTCGAATAGAATAGGAATTTTTACATTATTATATGCTGAGTGTATATCTAGGAACAAGGAAATCGTACAATTTCTTTTTGAAAGAGGTGATAATATCTTTTGTCAAAATACTTAAATTATCTATTGTGCCTCTCCCTTTCAGAGAGTCAAATTGAGATTGTTAAAGTAAATCATTGTCTTCTAGCCTCCACTCAAGACGGTTCTGAAACATTTACTCAAAAGTCTTCCCCAGTCACAATGACAACGCTATTGGCCTGTACGAACTCTGGTGAAGGAGATTTTTATCAGATTTTAAGACTGGTAAGACAAGCAGGGTTGTCAATCATCCACCATGCAATTCCTTGTCCATATGTCATTAAATATGTTGAGTAGTAAATCCAGGGCACTTGTCTGACGATTCGTAAGCATTTGATAATGGATATTTTCGATTCCTGGAGATGTATTCTGTGTAGTAGAGAACCCTTTTTCTAATTCCAGTATAGAAAAGTAGTCATAATTGGGTGAGGATGACCCACTTCCAATTCAGGACTGATAATAGAGCTAATGGAGCATGAACAAGGTAATATCCTGTCCGCGAAATCTTCCACCGAAACCACGTCTGCATCAGAAAGGTAGGCTATATTTTTTTTTTTTAAGTTCCTACTTTATTCCAAACGTTTAAGCCGCTGAAGCCTTTTCCTTATTTAAAAAAAAAAAAAAAATTAATACGCTATTGCAATATTTAATCCATTCCTCTTTTTTTCGAAGTTTTAAAAAGTTTTTTGTGTGTACATCCTGCCAGTTAAATTTCAGATATAATTCGGGCGTCTGTTCTTTCCGATATCTACTCAGGGCCATCTTGCGTTTTGCTGTTTCTATGGAACACTCTCCACGAGACGACGATGTATTTTGTAGTAAGCAACATATTCGTGGCGGGGGATCAATTTAGTTGCCGCACTATTGATTGCGCTTATTAGGCCATCGTAGGTTTCCTTTATGGACAAATGAAAGGCCAAATTAGTTATTTCCAGTGAAATAACAGATCCCTACGTCGACCAGGAGTCTTACTGCATTTTCGGGGACTATTGGCGTAGTAGCTTTTACGCCAGCCTAATTCTATTCCAATTTTTGGAAAATGGCAGTTGTTCAGATTCCACCTTAGTAGCTATCTAAGAGCGTTTCAATGCAGAAACAGGAAAAACACAGGCTCAGCCATTCAGAGGCCAAGGTCGTCTATGATGTTACATGCGTGGTTGATTCGAATGGGGAATGGAGGGACATAGCCAATTGTGTCACAGCCCCAGCCACATTTTCTCTTTGAGGCAAAGACAATATATTTTTCCAGAGTTGATTCCACTGCCGGTTATTTTTCGTCCCTTTCTTTACATTCATAGCCATCAATGGATTTTTTGTGAGTGCCATATCAAGCCCACGTTCCTGACTAAAACTCACCGATAAACTTGGAAAATTCAAGAGCGGATATTTTCAATTTGCAGTAGATGATCGTTCCAACATTCACCTAGATGATTTCTTAAAACCATTAACTGGATGGCAAGTCGACTCTTGATCCTGGGCCCTTTCTACGACAAAAATCAATCCCTTGCAGTTTACTTAGTCTTCAGTCAAGTCCGGCTGTTTGTAGAGAAGCCCCACTGAAAAAGTTTTCAATTTTCCCACTGCATCGCCCGTGAGAACCTTTGTGTGCGTAGTCATGCGTGTTTGCTTTTTGTCTTTCCTCTGGTAGAAACATTCCTTTTGGTTGTACTGTTTGGCAGTTTTTTTTTATATGATGAACACATTAACGATGTATAATATTGTGACAGAAACTGGCAGCATATCGCCTAAAGCACTTGCTTCTAGCTGTAGGTCTCATAGTGCGGCATGCGACTTAAACATTTTTAATTACGCTTTGTGTTTGAACAAACATTACTCTCTATTCCCTCTCCCAATCCTTTCGCGACTGATAAGCTCGACGTCGACGAGGTGTAAATCCATAAGAAAAAAAGTTTCTATGCACCTACAGCCTTCATATTCTTACTTTCTGACATACCGAGCAGGGTTGATGTGCGGTTACTCCTAGGAACTTGCATTTGTGGGTCCTAGGTTCGATCCCCGGTCCGGCCATCTAATTTTCGCTTAATCATGTTTACACGAAATAACTACTTCCGATATTCCGTCCCGTTCCTTGTACTCAATCCTCTCCTGGCTATAATGACCTCGATATCAACGAACAGTAAATTCGCACGCAACTCTTCCAAAGAAGCTGCACTCAATGTTGTCGAGCCAAGCTGTTTCCCTAGCCGAATGCCAGTCGAGGCGCATTGTCACGGTACGACAAACCCCTTTCCCGGACAGCAATAATTCTGCCACATTAACTTGCTGATATTGCCCCCTTTGATGTCTACTAGAAATTCTTAAGGTACTTTCGCACAGCATATGCTGTCTGGTCAAAAGCGGTAAAATTTATGAAAATTACGTTGATTCACTTCACGATATACAAAATCTACATAAATTGACTTTTTCAGTTGAGGTACGAAATCAGAAAAAAATCATGAATAACATTGTTATTAGACTCACTATTCATAAAAACTCACAGATACATTAGGTAATTTTACGAGAGAACAGTGTTTTTTTTTTTTTTTTTTTGCTGTCGTAAGTCTTTAGACTGGTTTGATGCAATCCTCCATCCCTTCCTATCCTGTGCTAACCTCTTCATTTCTACATACCCCTTACAATCCACGTCCTCAATTATCTGCTTCATATATTCTAATCTCGACGATGAAAAATTACATATGGAACTATAACGCGTGTTTCGTGCTAATGGTTATAGCAATAAGGAAATCAGACATGCAACCATTTGAAGAAATATGAAACCAAAACAGTTGACAGAAATCTTTACAAGCCGCGTGCCTACTTACCTATCTGTGGAGCAGTATCATCAAAAATTTCTAGGCTGCTCAACAAATGGGGCATCCGTGCAACTTTCCGGCCTTCACTAAAAATTGGACATTTGTTACGAACACCGAAGAGTGGTCTCAATCTTCGGGCTCTCATAGTCTATAAAGGTAATTGTGAATGTAACTTTTTATTTAGGCCAAACCTTAAGGACAGAACACAAATGGTTGACCTCGGTGTTTAATGACATCTACAACTCGGGGAGAATTCCTCAAGATTGGCTCACATCAGAGTTTATTACATTACCAATAAAACCCGGAGCTAAGTCATGTGGTGACTACAGGACGATCAGCCTTATGAGCCACACAATAAAACTTTTTCTCAAGGTTATTCATCGAAGGATATATAAGCTCTTTGAAGAATTTGTAACACCTACACAGTTTGGTTTCAGAAATGCAATTGGAACACGAGAAGCTCTGTTTAGCATCCAAGTACTATTTCAACGCTGCAGATATATAAATTGTAATGTCTATGCTTGTTTTGGATATTATCAGAAGACCTTTGACAGAGTAACGGATCATAAAATGATAGAAATTTAAATTTTTTTGTCTTGGATAATAAAGACCTCAGAATTATTGTTAACCTGTACTGGAACCAGGCAACTCATGTGAGAGTGAAGGGAGAAAATAAGGATGAAGTAAAAATTCTTCGTGGTGTAAGACAAGGTTGTACCCTATCCCCCTTATTATTTAACATCTACTAAGAGTATATATTTAGGGAGGCGTTGACTGATGTGGAGAAGGGAGTGCTGTTGAATGGGAACGCGATAAACAATATTCGCTACGCAGATGAGTCATTTTTGCAGACAGCCAGGAAAGCTTACAACATCTTATAGAGTAGCTCAATGCAGCCACAAATACGGAATTGACATTAATATAAATAAGACAAAAGTAATGGTCATTGGCAAAAACAACTCCCAATGCCATATTATGATTAACCAGAAGATCATTGAATGTGTATCAAGGTATACGTATGTTGGCACCACAGTAAACAACCAATGAAACATCTGATGAAATAAAGTCACGTATTGGTACTACTTTCAACAAAATGAATAACCTTTTTAAAAGTCTTAGTTTATCAATCACCACGAAGATGAGACTCCTGCGCTGCTATGTGTTCTTTATCCTCCTGTATGGCGTTGAAACGTGGACACTAACTGAAACTGTCAGTATAAGGTAGAAGCTTTTGAAATGTGACTATATCGAAGAATGTTAAGAATACCATGGAAATACATATACCAAAGCGGACAATAAAGGGAGAGGATGATCCACCGTGGTACACATGCGAAGTCAAAAGATTACTCAAAAAACAAAGGAAAATACACGCACGCTCAAGAAGGAAGGGGTGTCGCAGCGATTTAGAAACCTTAGCTGATTTAAGAGGACGTATTAAGAATGTAATGCGCGAGGCCTTTAACGATTTTCACTCCAACTCTCTCTAAGAGTCTCACAGAAAACCCAAAGAAATTTTGGTCGTATGTACGAAAAGTTAATTGTACCAACAGCAATATTCCAGCACTAATTCATGAAGGTTCCGAGGTTAATGAAAGCCGCGATAAAGCTAACGTACTAAATACTGTATTCAAAAATTCATTTACAAATGAACATAAGGATAGTATTCCCGTTTTCCCACGCCGTGGCGAGTCGGTGATGGAATCATTACAAATAGATACTGCAGGTATCGTTAAGCAATTAGAGCTCCTGAAGTGGGGGAAAGCACCGGGCCCGGATGGAATTCCAGTAAGAGTATTTTCAGAGTATGCTGCAGAAATCGGGCCATTTCTGTCTGATATATTCAGTAAATCATTAGAAGAGCGATAAGTACCTTCAGACTGGAAAATCGCGCAAGTAACTACGATTTTCAAAAAAGGTGATCGAAGTGATCCTGGGAACTATCGTCCCATATCTATAACATCTGTTTGTAGTAGAGTTATGGAGCATATTATATGCTCGAACATTATGAATTTTCTAGATTATAATAATTTGCTTACAACAAATCAACATGGATTTCGGAAGAAAAGAACATGTGAAACACAGCTGGCCCTATTTACACACGACGTAATGAAAGTTATCGATACAGGTTCACAAGTAGATGCAATTTTTTTAGATTTCCAGAAAGCCTTTGACTCTGTGCTACACAACCGCCTTTTAGCGAAGCTTCGAGCGTACGGTATATCGGATCAGCTTTGTGAATGGATAAAGGATCGGTCGGTCGCAGTATGTTGTCGTTGAAGGAGAAAGTTCTTCTAATCTAGATGTTACATCGGGTGTACCTCAAGGAAGTGTAATAGGACCACTTCTTTTCTTAATTTTTATAAACGATCTCGGAGACAAAGTGAAAAGCTTTTTTAGATTGTTTGCTGATGATGCGGTTATTTATAGGGAAGTAAAAACTTTGGCCGATTGCTTAGAAATTCAGCGCGATCTGGATGTTATTTTGGCTTGGTGCGCTGAGTGGCAACTTACTCTAAATTGTAAAAAGTGCAAGACAATGAGCGTAACTAACAAAAAGAATCCAATTGTTCAGAGATAGCGAGTTAAACAATTCAGTTATTGATATGGTCGATTCTATGAAATATTTGGGAGTAACAGTACAAAGGAACATGAAATGGGAGCATACACATTAATTCGTTAGGTAGGTAGAGCAAATTCTAGGCTGCGATTCATAGGTCGAATCTTGAAAAATTGTAATGAACAAACATAGGAGATAGCGTACAAATCTCTTGTGCGTCTACATTTGGATTATTGTTGTGCTACTTTGGGACCCATTTCGTAAGGGGTTGATCGAAAGTATAGAGAAAGTACAGAGAAGAGCCGCTCGATTCGTGACCGCTTGCTACAGTCCTTATGAAAGCGTCACAGAACTGATTAGTAGACTGGGTTGGGTGTCTCTGGTAGATAGACGACACACGTTTCGTTTAAACTTATTGGTAAACATGCGTACTCCCACTTTCACTTTTGAGTGTAGTGAAATACTTCGTCCACCAACCTATATGAGTCGGAAGGACAGGAAAGATAAAATTAGAGAAATAAGGTGCCGGACTGATTCTTATATGAATTCTTTTTTCCCTCGTACCATTAGCGATTGGAATGCACAACAAAGAGATTAGGCCCTTGAGAAGTCTAATAAGACTAGGCTACAGTACTCTCTGTAGTTAAAGTCTCTTCTAGTATTTTCGGCCACACTCATCAGCTGTTGGGTGGTCGAGTGTCCTCTTCAGAAACGTAGTTGGTGGATGGAAGAATTTTTTTCCAGTCTGTGTGATGGTTCAGTCGTAGTAGCCAAATGCGGTAGTTCATAGCGCCTATCGTTTGCGGGCCTCGTTTCCGGCGGCTTCTGGATAGTGGAGGGGAAGGTCAAGCACGTGGGACAGTAGCCGTACGCAGCTGTGTGCCCGGCTGTCTTACATTTACAGCACCAGGTTTGATGCCGCGGACTTGGACACTCAACAATGAGATGCCCTCGCCGCATCTCAGCCAACCCATGGGAATCGTGTACAGCCATGACAGTTGACAGTAGCCCTGGCAGTTAAAACATTGGATTATGTCCGGCGGCGTTGGTTGTTTCTCCTAAATTCTGACGGGTTTCCCCGCCTGAATCTTGACTTCTTTCAGCGTGGCAAGGTGGACTGTCATTTTGAACGTGTACAAAGGGATCTTTTCCTCTGTACCCGTTCGCCGCAACTAGTGGACGTGGCTTGCCTCAACGCCCAGGCTGGCAAGCTCGGCGTCCACGACTTCCACTTCCGTATCAACCGGAAGTCAATGGACGGCCAGTTTCCACTGCTGCAGGCGTCGCTCGTTGGTCTTGAACGAGATGCCATCTCTCCTCATCTGCTCCACCACGGCTTTCATGTCGCTCGGGCACGACAAACAGAGCCGTCCCCCTTTGCTGCCTGGCCGACACATAAGGGGAGTGCGTAGGAGCTCGCAATATGACATTCTGTTGCCCTCAAAGTACACTGTTATTGGTTGTACAGGGCCTTCTTCTATCAGTGCCCGCACAGTCTTCTTCTTCGCTGAGGACTGCCACTGTGTCCACAGACATGGTGTTTCCTGCCGCCTCTTCTTCTTCTTCTGTAAGCACTGGTAGTGTGACAGGGTGGCTGCTGTCCATGTCTGCATCTTCTGTCGGCGTGGTGTTGACGGATGCTTCATTTGGTGGACGCGTACGTGTGAGCGTGGTGGATTTCTTGGTCCGCTCCGTAACCAGATAAAAGTTGTTGTGATCAATGCGCGTCATATCTCCGTAGGAGATGGTCTTATAAACCTCTAACCGCCTTGCCACGAGCATCCGCTGGTATGGCTGCTTGATCTGTTGAGGGCCCTCTTCTCTTCGCTCAGCAAGATCTAAATAATTTAGTACGTGATGACGGACTGACAAAGGTTAAAGTGGAGCCCTAAGGTCAAATCTGCTTAAAACATGTTTCCTAACTCCCGGTAAGTCCTTTTCATTTAAAAAAAATTACATTTTTTTTGTTTTGAAAATGACTATTTATTGTACTCCATTGATGTACTAGGTTTGATGGGTCCGTTCACCATTCCGTACGCGTCCTGTGGTTCATTGATTCGTCTGACACAAACCTTAGTGCAGTTCTGCTGCACAATTGTGTCATGTATTCCTCAATACCTGTCGGACATTCTGTGCACCTGAAGGAAACAAAGAAACAACAAGACGGATTTTCTTGTTACTATTCATTATGAGGATCATAATTGGATTGTGTGTAGTGATTTCAAAGTGTTGGCTATGCTTCTATGACAACAATCAAGATATACTGTTTAATCTGTGAATGGGACAGTCGGGCTCGTGACAAACATTGGGAACTAATACAGCGGTCCCAAATGTTGGAATTGGTTCCAGTGGACAAAAATATCAAGTGTAACCCCTAGTAGAAAGAGAAAAAATACACATGCCACATTTGCACGTAAAATTTGGCATATTGAAGCAGTTTTTCAAGGTGTTACCTAAGTGTAGAAACTGTTTCAAATATATATGTAAAAAGTTCCCAAAACTGCCAGATATAAGTTGAAAGAGGACGTTTTCACTGGTCCCAATATTCGGAAATTAATGCTAGATGAAGATTTTCTTCATCCAATGAATGCCTTGGAGCGAGAAGAGTGGACTACCTTTAAGTAAATGGTTCAAAACTTTCTAAGAAACAATCGTAGCCCAAAGAATATAGTCATAATTGAGAACATGCTGACGAAACTGAAAATGCTGAGATGCTCAATGAGTTTGGAGTTAAATTTTTTATATTTGTACCTGGCTTTTTTTCCTCCGAACTTGGGTGTGCAAGTGAGGGACAGGATGAAAGATTCCACAGGATATCAAGGACATGGAATGACTATACCAAGGAACTTGGGATGTTCGGTTGATGGGCGACTAATGCTAGATGCTTCACCGTCAGATCACGGAAATGACTCATAAGCGGAAAAGCAGAGTCCACAAATAAAAAGGATACGGTTAATGCTCGTTTTGTATCACATTCTCTAAATCTATCTGTTCACCGTGTGCATATTTCAAAATATTGTTGTTTTAAACTTGTACACAAATATCCGTATTTGTTATGTTTAAGCAGTGCAGATAATGTGGAAATATCCCGTGATTACAAGGCATTCTGACTATTTTATCGATAATCTCTCTAGACGCTGGAGAGATGGAAAACATAGGATAGGTGGGAATCAGGGTTGGATGGTACCATAGTAATGTCTCCTTGTTTTGTTACTGGTGTTCCATTTGCTTTGCCAACTTATAAATGTCTTGTGTTTTACTTTGGCAGTCTATTTGTGATATCAGAGTATTGAGGATGACACAAATTCTAGTTACTTTTTTTCCATCCGAAATACTTTTTCACTATAGATAACATCTGCATGAGCCATAACCAAGAAAAAGTTGATTAATCTGTTTCTTCTAGACTAGAGCATTCAGCTACTTTCTCCACTATGTTTGTTATGTTCTGTTTTGGATAAAACTTAGTACACTCTGTGAGTCTGAGATGATTAAAAATTTCTTCTCAACTAATGTTAAGCTATGTCTTTAGCGGTGTATGTAGATGTAGCTGATGGCAATTTATACATCCCTTGATAGTTGGTGCGAGAGCAGAAAAAGGCGTATTCTACGTTGCGTGCCGTTGCAATTTTAGACTTGTCTGTATAGACATATGGTGTTACTTCAATTTTCCTCCAGATACCTCTTTACTGACAAATTGAGGTAGATGTTCTGATTATCGTCTGGCGTCGTGTAATATTTTGTAATTGTATCATGCTAAAGATGTAGGAAATTGCTTAGTTGGAATCATTCTGTCTATTAGGTCTTCCCACTCTCTCTGTCTGTAATGGACTTCTGGATGTCTGAAGACTTCTGTATCATCCAAGAAGCCACAAGTCTCTTTACATTTAGAGATAACTTGATGATCTCAGTATGCTAGCCCCTCCACGATGAATTTAGCCGTTAGCCAGTTTTTATGATGTATTGATAATGGTAGATCTCGTGTCACCAAGGTACGTGCAAATACGTACAGGATCTTGTCTAGCTTGGAAAGAATCCCGAAACTTTCATTGCTATACAGAATAAATCCTTAGTCGTTTTTTGATCATATTAGCGGTCTGTATATCATTAGAAGGATGTTGTGATATGCACCCACCAAACTCATGTCACGGAACAAATTATGCCCAGAGATACATTACAGGAGTTAAATACTTGAGCGGTGGGGTATCCAGCTGAGATTGGAGTCCGTCATTATTCTCAAGAATCTAACACTGGATTTTAGAGAAAAAAAGTATTTTCTGATTCTGCCTATTTTGAACTCTTTGTAATCTATTCGTTTCCTGGTGAAATTGGAAACTGAGGACTTCTCAGCAGACAATTGTAGTCCATCTGATTTAGATCATTTGTCCACGTTTGGCATTGTCATGAATAGGTTATTTAAAGCTCTCTCCAATAAGACTGCAAAAGAATGTATACAGATGTCACCTGCACATTAAATGATTCGGATGTTTGGATTAATTACTTCCTCCAGATCGCATGTATGTTGGATGTATAGTAGAGGTCTAAGTATGGCTTCTTCAGGCAGCCCTGTGATGAGCCATATTATTTGGTCTCTGCATCGTATGATGACTTTTTTTCACAAAAATGTGTTTATGCCATATACGAACGTTTCAGGGAGACCCATTATGTTTAATTTTTCGAATAGAATAGGAATTTTTACATTATTATATGCTGAGTGTATATCTAGGAACAAGGAAATCGTACAATTTCTTTTTGAAAGAGGTGATAATATCTTTTGTCAAAATACTTAAATTATCTATTGTGCCTCTCCCTTTCAGAGAGTCAAATTGAGATTGTTAAAGTAAATCATTGTCTTCTAGCCTCCACTCAAGACGGTTCTGAAACATTTACTCAAAAGTCTTCCCCAGTCACAATGACAACGCTATTGGCCTGTACGAACTCTGGTGAAGGAGATTTTTATCAGATTTTAAGACTGGTAAGACAAGCAGGGTTGTCAATCATCCACCATGCAATTCCTTGTCCATATGTCATTAAATATGTTGAGTAGTAAATCCAGGGCACTTGTCTGACGATTCGTAAGCATTTGATAATGGATATTTTCGATTCCTGGAGATGTATTCTGTGTAGTAGAGAACCCTTTTTCTAATTCCAGTATAGAAAAGTAGTCATAATTGGGTGAGGATGACCCACTTCCAATTCAGGACTGATAATAGAGCTAATGGAGCATGAACAAGGTAATATCCTGTCCGCGAAATCTTCCACCGAAACCACGTCTGCATCAGAAAGGTAGGCTATATTTTTTTTTTAAGTTCCTACTTTATTCCAAACGTTTAAGCCGCTGAAGCCTTTTCCTTATTTAAAAAAAAAAAAAATTAATACGCTATTGCAATATTTAATCCATTCCTCTTTTTTCGAAGTTTTAAAAAGTTTTTTGTGTGTACATCCTGCCAGTTAAATTCAGATATAATTCGGGCGTCTGTTCTTTCCGATATCTACTCAGGGCCATCTTGCGTTTTGCTGTTTCTATGGAACACTCTCCACGAGACGACGATGTATTTTGTAGTAAGCAACATATTCGTGGCGGGGGATCAATTTAGTTGCCGCACTATTGATTGCGCTTATTAGGCCATCGTAGGTTTCCTTTATGGACAAATGAAAGGCCAAATTAGTTATTTCCAGTGAAATAACAGATCCCTACGTCGACCAGGAGTCTTACTGCATTTTCGGGGACTATTGGCGTAGTAGCTTTTACGCCAGCCTAATTCTATTCCAATTTTTGGAAAATGGCAGTTGTTCAGATTCCACCTTAGTAGCTATCTAAGAGCGTTTCAATGCAGAAACAGGAAAAACACAGGCTCAGCCATTCAGAGGCCAAGGTCGTCTATGATGTTACATGCGTGGTTGATTCGAATGGGGAATGGAGGGACATAGCCAATTGTGTCACAGCCCCAGCCACATTTTCTCTTTGAGGCAAAGACAATATATTTTTCCAGAGTTGATTCCACTGCCGGTTATTTTTCGTCCCTTTCTTTACATTCATAGCCATCAATGGATTTTTTGTGAGTGCCATATCAAGCCCACGTTCCTGACTAAAACTCACCGATAAACTTGGAAAATTCAAGAGCGGATATTTTCAATTTGCAGTAGATGATCGTTCCAACATTCACCTAGATGATTTCTTAAAACCATTAACTGGATGGCAAGTCGACTCTTGATCCTGGGCCCTTTCTACGACAAAAATCAATCCCTTGCAGTTTACTTAGTCTTCAGTCAAGTCCGGCTGTTTGTAGAGAAGCCCCACTGAAAAAGTTTTCAATTTTCCCACTGCATCGCCCGTGAGAACCTTTGTGTGCGTAGTCATGCGTGTTTGCTTTTTGTCTTTCCTCTGGTAGAAACATTCCTTTTGGTTGTACTGTTTGGCAGTTTTTTTTATATGATGAACACATTAACGATGTATAATATTGTGACAGAAACTGGCAGCATATCGCCTAAAGCACTTGCTTCTAGCTGTAGGTCTCATAGTGCGGCATGCGACTTAAACATTTTTAATTACGCTTTGTGTTTGAACAAACATTACTCTCTATTCCCTCTCCCAATCCTTTCGCGACTGATAAGCTCGACGTCGACGAGGTGTAAATCCATAAGAAAAAAAGTTTCTATGCACCTACAGCCTTCATATTCTTACTTTCTGACATACCGAGCAGGGTTGATGTGCGGTTACTCCTAGGAACTTGCATTTGTGGGTCCTAGGTTCGATCCCCGGTCCGGCCATCTAATTTTCGCTTAATCATGTTTACACGAAATAACTACTTCCGATATTCCGTCCCGTTCCTTGTACTCAATCCTCTCCTGGCTATAATGACCTCGATATCAACGAACAGTAAATTCGCACGCAACTCTTCCAAAGAAGCTGCACTCAATGTTGTCGAGCCAAGCTGTTTCCCTAGCCGAATGCCAGTCGAGGCGCATTGTCACGGTACGACAAACCCCTTTCCCGGACAGCAATAATTCTGCCACATTAACTTGCTGATATTGCCCCCTTTGATGTCTACTAGAAATTCTTAAGGTACTTTCGCACAGCATATGCTGTCTGGTCAAAAGCGGTAAAATTTATGAAAATTACGTTGATTCACTTCACGATATACAAAATCTACATAAATTGACTTTTTCAGTTGAGGTACGAAATCAGAAAAAAAAATCATGAATAACATTGTTATTAGACTCACTATTCATAAAAACTCACAGGTAATTTTACGAGAGAACAGTGTTTTAGTTTTTTTTTTTTTTTTTTTTTTTTTTTGCTGTCGTAAGTCTTTAGACTGGTTTGATGCAATCCTCCATCCCTTCCTATCCTGTGCTAACCTCTTCATTTCTACATACCCCTTACAATCCACGTCCTCAATTATCTGCTTCATATATTCTAATCTCTGTCTACCTCTGCAGTTCTTACCTTCAACTGTTCCCTCCACTAACAAATTAACCAATCCAGCATGTCTCAAAATATGACCTACCAGCCTGTCTCTTCTTCCTGTAAGCTTCTTCCCGTAAACT